>VTPC01007600.1:0-42333 GCA_011009095.1 Ignelater luminosus
AAAAAGCCGAACTGATGACGCTATTAAATAATAATTCTTAGTTACATAAGACGAAAAGAAGAAGCCTATAATATCACCGATATAGTCTCAAAGAGAAGATAAGAATGATTCAGAGTTAGAGTGAATGTATTTAGATAACTGCTGTTTAACTATCTGTATGTTACATTGAGAAAACATATTCAACGAACTCCGAAGGAGTCGTTACTGAATTTGCGAAGTCTGTCTGTCTTTATGTCTGTCCGCATTTTTTGTCAAATTTTGAAATTTTGACTTCAGATTTGGATTCTACATCAAAAACTAAAGACGACGTGGTATCTTCGTTTTTTGATGACTCTTCGGGAACATGGTCAAAATGGCGGCCGAAAATTAGAAAGTTTTCAAAAATTTTTTTACTTTAGAATCGTATTCTACATCAAAAAATAAGACAAACGTGTACTTTTAGTTTTTTGATATCACCTCGTGAACATGGTTAAAATGGCAGCCGAAGTCTGAAAAAAGTAGCAAAACGGAGTTCGTTGTGGTTATGCTTTGCATTCCCAGAAGTTTTTCTACTGTGAATTGTTAGTTATAAGAATGTATGTATGATAGATTTAGATTATTTTACATATTTCTATGTAGTATTTATTCATAAGGTCGATAGCTGCGATGGTAGGTTAATATTGAACATTTATTAAGTAAATAGACAATTTTAATTAATAATTTAGTTATGATTTTTGCCCCATTTTCCCATCTACTGGAAGCACTGTCGCCGGTTTTATGCTCTTTTAAATCACGGTAACAAATGCGGGTCTCATAAGCAGCAAGAAAAGTCAGAGTATATAGAATGTTCCAATAGAAAAATTAAAGATCTGTATGTTAGACTTTTATGGACCGTTTTGTATGGTTGAAGAGAACTTTAGAATGAAGATATAATCTTTCTGTACAACTTTTCTTAGTATTGCCTTTTCATGTTTCTGCAAATAAAGGTTGTAGCCTCCGTCCATAGATCGTTGAAACATCATGTACTTTTGGCCTGATTTATTCTGCAGTTTCTATTCGTAGAACTGCTTTTTCAGTAAGTTAATAAAGTATACAACGAATATAAAATTATAAAAATAGAACAAACAACAGTGAGTTTATCAGCTCCAGCCCAATGTTTGGCTTGACAGATTTTTGTTCTTGGGTAAATTATGTGTGTAGTAAAAAGTTGAATCAATGACAAGGTGTACACGAAGGCCTTTAAGTCCTTACTATCGAGTTCAACCAAGCAGACAGATACTTTTAAATAGGGTAAGGAAACTGCTTCGATTGTTAGTTTGCCTGCTGAAAGACATGCACCATGCTCGTCAGCCAATTTGATATTCCTCAGCTACAGTGAGGGGTGCATTGTTTGTATCTGTACTTTCCTCTCCTAAGGCATGTGCTACATCGCTGCTTACATCGTAAATGACGATTAAGTTTGTAAGTGTTGAAGTACCAACTTGGTTGACCAGCCTAGTACCAAGCTGACAAATAAAGATTCGACTTTCAGTTTCGTTTTTATAGGATTTAAGATTGGCAATTAACTCTGAAGAATATATCATAGCAAACATGACGCAATAGATTATGGTGATATGTTTATGGCTGTTCTTTTCCGAATTGTAATTTGAGCAAACCGAATTTATTGTATTTTTGTCTCTTTCTAACATTTTATTACCTCTCAGTTTGAATCTTCAAAAGTAAAATTTACCCTAACTTTATGTATTTTGAAATTTCTTATTGTATAATACTGTAGAATAATATAACGTTCACAGAATTTAAAAATTTCATACTTACATCTGCTGCTTTCAAAGCTTGGAAGAGATAGCAATATAAAAGTTGCTCTGCATCATCTCGGAGAAGGTAGAGAAAGGTACAAGGATCGATGTCGGCTTGTGAAAATCGGGACATGTTTTGTACTTTATGCGAAAACTGCAGTTCAAAATCCGAATTGTATGCTTGAAGGACTCCATCTTCGACTCCTAAGCTAACCTAAAACAATGATATTTGCGATAAAAACAACATTAATCTTTAATCAATACACTAAGACTAAATCCGTTTTATTATGTAAATTAAAATGACAAAATAATTATAAACTTGACATTAACCCAAGAAAAACATTCACCTTGAACGTCTTTTTATTTTTCTTATATTATCGAAATTCATTTAGATTTTTTTTTATTTTTGTTTTATTAATACTACCTATCATCGCTACAACTGCTCTTTTTGTGGGCTAAAGCTCATTAGTTGTTCTAATTTAAGTAAGTGTAAACTAGTATGATTATTGATTACATAAATATATATTAAAAAAGCAAGTTGTTTATATACGATAATAAAAACTTGTTATTGACAATTTTAAGCTGAATTAATTCACTATTATGTAGAAGGTCACTGTGTGCATCCGGAACGAATGCATCCAGCATTGAAAATTACGAGCAAATCTCTTATTATATTGAATTATCAGTGATGTCATAATTTTTATAATGGATGAATGCCATAACTGCATCACGCAATATAAATTTATCAAACAGTAGTAGTATACAATTTGATAGGGATCTTTACGCAATCAATTTTTGTTTATTTATTTATTTCTAAAGTCATTACTAAGAATAGATATGCAAGAGCGAGAAATTTCAAGAGAATTATAAACTGTTGATGGCTTATTAAAAACAGATTAAATCTTGTGAATACTATCTAGTATGTACGACATTTTTTTAGTCGAGAAGTATTGTATTCCTAATAAAATAGAATCGCTCTACAAGCTTGCGTGTTCACTGTGTCTATAAACCTATCATAATGAAAATTTCTTTTATAAATAAAATAGCATTTAAGGTCAGGGTTTAAAGGGTTCTTTTATACAATTCAAAAAAAGGATGTTTAAACATAATGATTCTTTGATGGAACGTTTTTTATGCAAGTTTGAACTTATTCGTAAATAACTGTCTTATTACAGATTTTAATTTAATTTAGAAATTCTACCACTAAGAACAGAATTCGAGCCTGCATTTCTCAATGTTGGGTTGGACGTACTAAACCAATTATTGCATTCTTAAATTTTAAAATCCTAGAAATCGTGGATTTGTGACCATAATCCACAGCAGTATATATACATATATATATCTTTCATTTAACAACCAATAAATTGATTGTCAAAACGGATACTAATTAACTTTTTTCTAGGTTAACCGACCTCGAATTTTGTGCACTTCGAGTATCACTACACTGAAAGCAGCATTATTTAAAAAATGGCAACCCTGCTTGAGATAGTCACCTCTTAGAGCATAAGAATCATTTAATTTAAAAAATTTTGTTTTTGTATGTCATTTGTTTTCACTGATTTTAGTTTGTTAATTCAAAATGCAAGTTTAATATTTCGAGAATTATAACACTAAAATCACATAATTTGCTGCTGTTCAATAAAATGGTTACATAACATTTCATGAAGTGTTTACATTCCCGATAAAAGAAATCTGTTTACACAGTTAAACAAAAGAGGGAATAAAGCAAATATTTAATTAGAAATACCATCATAGATAATCAGAGAACAGAAAAGAAAAGAATTTGAAATGGTATCAAAACGGAGATTGAGTGTTAATATTGATACAAACTCTAATTCTCTTGGATAAATAAATGGAGTTTTGTAGGTAGAATTAAATTATACTGCAGCATCCTCTGCATGTCAAGTTGGTAGTGTTAGCTAGTTTATAACTGATTTCGCTCATGCCTTCTTATTCCATAAAATAGCCTTAAAAAGGTTTTAGAGCTTTTCGATTTTATTATACTGTTAGACAGAATCCGTAACCTACATCACCAAATTCAATACGGATAGAACGAGCGAAGGACACAAGAGAATTTTAATGCTGGAGTTAAAAGAATGTCTATGCTGATAAATTGTTTTAAGACCGCATCGCAATTTTCTCAAGCAGTTTAAAAAATGTCTTGGGTAAATCTCAATTGGATGTCTACAGGAAGCCCAAAGTTCTTTACGGTAGCGGAAAATGGAAACAGAATCTGATCAATCATTTTACTTATTCGAACACGGAAAGTACATAAGTTTCTATCGCATTTTCTACTACATAAAATTGGTGCCGATTTATTGAGCTTTATTCCATTTCGTATACTCCAATAATTTTGATAAGTCGTAATTTATTCTTGCGATTGTTTGATTCATTTCATCGGGAGAAAATGATAAATTATTTAAGTTATCTGCATAGATATGAGTTTGAGTTGTTTAAATACTTGTACGGTAAATAGCATCGAACTCAAAATAAACTGATTTCATTTTTAGCAATTAGCTAGGAAGCTATGAATTATTTTAAAGAAGCAAAAGCGGCGATAAATCGATGTAATTTAGCCGACGCTATCTCTTTAGAGCCTTTTGAGAGGAATAAGAATTTCAGACACACTGTATATTAAAGATAAGCAGAATATGCATATTAAAAGGTTTATTAACAAAAGTTGTAAACAAACAATTTCTGTCTGCCCCAAAATATTTCATTCATAACAAGATTCTTTATATTTAATAAAACATTTTTGTGTATATTATGATATTTTTTTATTTCTTATCTAATCTTTATGACATACGGTTATAGGATGCTAAAGAAGCTCTAATCAGCGCTATTTAATGCAAACTCTGCTTTTAGCACTGTCACATCACCAACTCAAACGGTTTAGTCTTCTTCAGACTATGGATCTGGCTGCCATTGTCTAAAAGGTTGATCGCCTCTACCTTACCATGGTTATGTAATCTTTCTTCGTGTTTAGTAGAAAAGCATTTGATCTCACTAGCAACGTTCACTATCCCGAGGTCTCAATGAATATCACCATGACGCACTTAACTACTACGATGAAGCATTTACAATATAAGTATGTATTGGCACAGCCCTAAAGCTAAATGCCATACAACCAGATCGGTTTAAAAATCTGTTTATGTATTAATAGCTTGTTATGTATTGTCAGTTGGCAATTTCTTCCCAAAAGCCAATACATTTTCCGATATTTTGTATTGAGTTCTTTCCGTTCATTTTTGACACGAGTCTTCTATCTTAGTTTGGCATCTAACGTCATATCTAGGTATTTATAATAAATAAATTATTATTGATGGCTGATTCCTTATGGTCATGTTGGTAAAGCTGACATGAACTGATTTTTGTCCGTTCAGTCATATTATCCATTTATCATCTGCAAGAATTGTTAGCTTTTCATTCTTAATCCACAGGATGCCAAAAGTATAGAGCAGGTATAAGATTGGTTCTAGGACGTTGCTTTGTGGAGCTTTACCTCGAATTTCTCTGAGTTCTGAAAAAGCATGTTCTTGCTTTATTCTGAACAGTCTATCAGAAATGTAAGACTATATGATAAGCTACAAATTGCTTGGGCGACATTTTGTTTAGCTTATGAATGAAGCCTTCGTGTCACACTTCATCAGGTAACGTCCAGGAATATTCAATGGTCGAGTGCTTGCATCTAAATCCAATTTGGTATTAAATTTTTACTCTCTGTTATGGTTTTGAGCTTTTTGATAAAAGGTTTCTCTATTTTTAAAAAATTGATAATAGTGATATCGGTTTGTATGATTTAACTTCGTTTGGGAATTTTCCTGGTTTGGGTAGCACAATGATTTCTGCTACCTTCCAACTGATTAGTACGTGTTTTAACCCAAAAGAAACATTACTTAGATTTAATTAAATAGATAGATTAGGTTAACTTTTTGGGAAGGTGTTTCAGTATTTCTCCCTTGATGAGTTAGAAACCTGGAGCTTTGTTAGAATTTCTGTTGGTGTTAATTTTAGTCTCAACTTCCTTGGATGTCACTGACGTGATTTCTTTACTTTTTTGATTGTCAATTTTCGATAGTATACATTTGGTTTAGAAATTTCCTTGAGATGATCAGAGAACAGATCTGCTTTTTCCTGATTACTCTTTGCATAGTCACCATTAGGTTGTCTTATGGGTGGACATTGTATGACTGTCTTTGCATTTCTTAATTTCTTTCCATAATCAGTATTCAGTCTCATTATCAGCTATTAGATAGTTAGATTCTTCGTTGTTTTAATAGTTTGCGTTTAACTTTTGAGTCTTATTGTTCTTATCAGCAGGATATCATGTTTGCTTCGTATTGTTGCTTACGTTATACGTGATACTTTTTTGGCGTTGCTCCAGGTAGCTTCTTAAACTATTTTAAGTGAAGTTTTTGGCTTTGTTCTCAAGGTGCTCTTTGGTTTTTTACGGAACGTTTGGATTAATTAATCAGCTGATCTGTTGGTTAAGGTAGGTTTAGCTTCTTTCTTGGTTATTTTCTCACTTAGCGTTAATATAATTGCTGAATGGCTAGATTTTAAATCAGAGTTTTCTTCTACGTTGATGAGATTTGATGATAGTTTTCTAATTATGAATAAAGCCAGTAGGTTCGGGATTTTGTTAATGGCTGTAGGCCAGTAAGTGAGTTTCCAGGTAGAATGGATGTTGTAGCCAGTTTCCCTGATTGCTTTAGACAATTCTTTGCCTTTAGTGATGGTGATTCTTGATTTCCATACTACGTTTTTGGATTAGATTGTCTCCAACAACAAATCCCTTGCCAAGGTGTTGCAGAAAACTTCTGTAATTGTCTTTCTTAAGGTTATATTTTGGCGGATAGTGTAGGTCTCCTACTAGAAATCTCTGTTTGATGGATTTGACTCTCACTAATGGTTAATACTGCTTTGTTTTGTCTATAATTACCTAGTTGGTTTTGCAAGTTTCCACTCTATGATTTTTATTTTCCAAACGTGTTATTCTTACTGAGAGATTGTTCGGGGTTTCTTACATTGATTGCATCGTTTGCATAGGGTAAGCTCATCACATAAGCAAAACGGTAAATAGTGGAGCATTAGCACTGTGTATAAAAAATGTATATTATTAAAATAAAATAATTTTAAACGTTGAAGAAGCTTCTCCTGCACAACGTTTGCGTTTTTTAAGAATAATGGGCCCTATGAGTGCCTCCAGGTATTAGAATATTCCTAAGAGAAATAGAATAGTGCAAAATGCTTATCATCAGAAAAGGATATTTCGCCACCTACTTTTAGTTCAGTTGCTGTCAAGAAACTGTTTCGCAATAAGATCTTGTGCCAAAATAAAAATTTGAGTAAGAATTACTATTACTTATGGTATTTTTACAGATAACCTTAATAAGCTCATGATTACTTACGAAGCACTAGTTCCAAATAATTGTAGAATCTAAATTGATTGTTCTTAAATTGTTTTCGTGATTTAATTGCATTGCTCTTATTTTGGCAGAACATGAACCCATGAACCATAAAGCTTGGCCTTCATCTTCTATTGTCTGCATATCCAACCTCATTTTACGAATAAAACTAAGAGTTGTTTTGGGGAAGTAATGTTAATAGTCCTAAGTAGTTTTCTATGAACACTTTTAAGCTTTCCGGTAACTCTTCTTCAGGACACTTGAGATATCCAAACATTTATTTTTCACTTCAGTTTGTACACCATTAACTTTTTACATGTAATACGCTAAATTAAAATCTATCTCTAGTGTGTACTGTGTATTATTATAAATAAACAGAATTGAAATCAACCAGTCATTTATTTCAATAATAAAGAAAGATATTATACCACAGTTTTGATCCAAACCGATATAATAAATATATCGAAAAGAAAAATAAACTTTTTGATCGAACAGAAAAATTAATGTGCAGAAAAATATGCACCAGTTAGACAATATAATATTGACGAAAACAGCGTTTGGTCCTTTATTTGACCTTATCATGGATGTTAATTGCAAAAACACACCATTTCTCGTGTTTCTAGAAAATTGAAATTTTGAGAACGTTTTAACCTTTCCTCTAAAACCACGTAACACAAATTTCAACGATCTTAACGTAAGATATTTTTCTCAAAACACTGACAAAAGAAGCTCAAAGCTTCTACACGTTTATTAATAACCCAGTTCATTATCCTTTAGAATATGAGGAAAATTTAATTTTCTATTTAAAGAAAGGCACAAGAATCTACTTACACCCTTAATATCAGCTCTACTTCTTCTTTTGTTAACGTTAATGAGAAATTTTCTACAGTTATAAATTCTTAGACCAGGTGCCCTGATTTCTTAGTATTTAAAGCGTAGGAGGGCGTTTACCTAAGGAAATATAGGATAAAATAGTTTTATTAATGAAATCTAGAATTTCTACAACTATCGATTTTTACAAAGCGTGAAAAACATCCAAATATATTTCTGTCTTTTCATCACTGTTATTACTTACATCGAAACTAAGATTTTATAATTAGCGTAATAAACTTACTATACACTTTTCTAAAAGTTCGACGTAAATTACACCATAAAAATCTTCTTGAATTTTTTATGTGGTTAGTGTTTACGGAGCAACTTTTAACTAGCGTTCAGGTATTTAAATGAGAAGGAAAAAGAAATAATTCGAAAACCAATTTAGATGCCACATTTGTCGCGTTTGTTTGATGGACTAATAAGTACACTTTTCAATGCTTGCATGTCAGTAGGGTGGGGTATAAAAAAGTTTATGTATGTAGGTAAATATGTTTGATAGTACTTTATTATAGGAGGAGAAAAATGGGGTGGTTTGTGTGGCTTTATATTATCATGCGCGCACCTGTTCATATTATTATTATTACCCTTGAAAATTCTCATTTTCACAGTGTTAGTGGTGGCATGCGTGTTTAGAACATGCCTAGAAGGTGTCGGTCGCTATTTAATTTTGACAAGGGTTAATTAGTATGAAGGCGTCATCATTGAAATTTATTACAGCCATCATGGATTGTTACTTTAAAATTTAAATATTTTGCGAGATTTTTGTAATAATTATTTTTTGTGATGGATAACCTCTTACAAGGTGTGTGTGTTAATACTTCATCTTGTGGAACTCTGGAAAATGGGGAAGATGCGGTTAGTAGCGCTCCATTCATCTTTGATGGGGGTTAGTTTTCTTTGAAAATTATTTGTAATATTAGCTAAAACAAACGAAATTATTAGCAGTTACAGGTTGTTGTGATCCAAGAAGAACGTTAATGCAAGAGTTAGAAAAACAGCTACGTGGAAAACATTTAAAGATTGCCACCTTACAGGTAACGCGTTTTGTGATTTAAGATTCTCTAAATCAAACTGGCTTTCTTTTTAGAATCCTCCTTTAAGCTATGCTATTGAAGAAGATGGGAAATTGATCGGAAAAGGAGTTGCTTTTGAATTTGTAAAATATTTAAAAGAAAAATATGAGTTTAATTACACGGTTGTTGTGCCGAATGACGACATTTTGGGTACCAACGAAAGTGGGATTTTTGGAATGCTACATAGTAATGTAAGTTGCATCTAAACTTTCTTGCTACTAATTATCATAGACTTAGCGAGAATCGATTTTTCTAGTACATCCTTTTATTATGTTAAAAGAAGTATGTTATTGATTATATTCTATAAACAAAAATGGGAATATCACCATACCTTCTTATTTAAATGGAATTAACTTCTAGTACATCAACAGAAATTACATAGAATTAGTTGTAATCTTTGTCCATTAAAGAAAGAGGCGGAAAATAGAGGAAATTTATCACATAAATATTTCTAAGACAATGATATTATTTCAAAATTTCTTACATTTACATATATCGATTTTGCTATTAGTAACTAGATAATTTGGTAAAACTTTATTGTTTTTATTTTTCCTTAATTTTCGACCTATTTTTCCAATAATTTACTAAAAGGATACTCAATGAAGAAGAATTTTTTATAGTCAATTGTAACTTTTATATAACAACAGAATACAATGTTAAGCTATCAACCAATGAACGGTATACTACTAATTACATTACACAAATGCCATTCTCACGTTTGTCGCAAGTACTCTAATTGTTTCTTCTTCAATCTGGCGTAATAGTATTAAAGATAAAACTGGCACAGAGACTTTTGAGATTGGGTTGTAATGTGATTAAACGCAAGGATCAAATGAACTTGTTCAGCTAGCCTCTTAGAAAATGACTCCATTTCTATCTATTCTCTCGGTAACCAACAGGTTTTGAGCGTCGTCATTAATATCTTTTTCTTCGTTGGTCGCTTTTTTCCTGGAATTCTTCGAAACAATTACTTACTTGAAATTTACAGAATATAGTTAAGAGTCTTGATTCTGATGTGTGAATGATGCTTGGTCGTCTGAACAATGGGCTCTGCTATAACCGTCTTTATTATTCCAAGTCGGAAAGTTGAAACTTGGCCACATGTGCACTGGAACAATTTCGTCAAAAGATCGCAGTAGAAGAATTGTCGGTTTAAAAAACTTAACTAACGATGATCAATCTTTAATTTATTTAACTTGTGTCAGTTAAAGCATCTGAACTGAACTATAAGCTTTGGGCCGAAACAGCAAAATCGACAGTAGTGTCGAATTAGATATTCCGACGTGGGCTTTGTCCAGATTTTTATCTAAATCATCTCAATAATCGGACTCCAAAAGCTGAGTTTACTATAAAAATTTTATTTAACAGTTTTCTTTCTTTTCTTAATGCGATTTGTATTCGTTTGTCATAAATCAATCAGTAAGTCAAAATCTCATTTGTATATGCCTTTCCCGTTTCTCCACGCAGTGCTTCTCTAGACAACTATGGATGAACACGCGTTGGGCTTCAACTTCTACTACGGTAGTCCACGATGGGGTTTCACCCTCTATTATCCTTTTCAAAACAATTACGAATGAACACAGATCGAGTTCCACCCTCTCCTAAGCTACCTACTATGACCAATGATTAGGCTTCGCATTCTTTTAATCTTTTCGAAAAACTACAGAGGAATACAGGTCAGGTTCCATTCTCCACTAAAAGTATGTTCTGTAAAGTAAGTGAATGTAACTGGTTAAAATGAAACGGTAGTTATCGTTGGTTACCGGAGAAATCTCAATAAATTCCAAATGATATGGTTTTTTTCACGTTTTAGGAAGGTTTATTTTTATGCTGACTTTCTAAAGCAGTGCAAATGAATTTCTTTTCTCTAAAGGATTACACATTTGAATGTTCTTACACAAAAAAAAGCGCTACATCCAACGTCACGTGTTTTCGCAAATACTCTGTTAATATTTACTTCAAAATAGAAAATTCCCACGACAAATGCTTAAAAAATCAACTTGGTTGTCAGTTTGTCATTAATAATGTACTAATGTTTCATTGTATTTCACGTTAGTAAACAAATAAACTGAACTTTCAAGTCTGCTCGTTGTGATTGCTACGTATTACTGCATTTCTCAGAATAGTTAATTATTTTCAATTCATTTGTTCATTTGGAACATTGAGGCTGTATGTTGGTTTCCCTGAGCCCGAATTTTCTCCCCGTCAATCTGTTTTTAAGGTAACTTAAACTTTCTACAGTCGGGCTGTGCTTTCTATTAACCTTCTTGGGGCAACTATGGATGAACCTGGTGGTTAAAGTCGGGTTTTAACTATAGATGCACTTCTATTGACCTTGGACCTTGACTATGGATAAATATAGTCTCTACTTAAGATGGTCCTCAGTCGGGCTCTTTATATGAATAAAAAGAATATTGTAGGCATTCCGTAAAATTCACTCCCGGCGGTTATGATTCCCTAATTGTGGAAGCAACCATTTTACAGAGTATCAGACGCTTTGGAATTGTAATAATAGTTAATAAATAAATTCTTCCATCTTATGTATTACTAATCTGGATAATTTTGTAAAAAAAATAAGAGAAATGAACTTAGTAATTCAGCAAATTTTGGAGAGAGTGCTGACCAAAACACTCTGCCACATTTATAAAAATACAGAGTATATCATGATGTACTGTAGAAACTGAAATAGTATTTTCCTGAGGTCAATTTTAGTAAAAAACATCTTATAAACATGAGTTCAATTTGTAATGATTATCCAAATATAACCGTTCAAAGTTTATAAATAATTACACCTTTTTTGGAAATTAATTACTATTAGTCAACTGTTATTAACAAGACAACAAAAATGTTTTTGCAACCTGATAGGGCTGCTTCTCATTTTAGTCGACACGCAACAACTTATCTAAATGTTACTTACCCCAGTCAATAGGTGAATTAGATGTGGAGGTCTGTATGCTTGGCCACCGAGATCACTAAAGCGGACTTCATTGGATTATTACTTATGAGGTCATCGGGAAACTTTAGTTTATGAGGTATCAACAAACACGGAATAACCACGAGATATGTACTTCGTGCAGCTGCTCGGTTCATTTTAGATAGCACCTGACTTTGTATTAATGCCGAATTTTGAACAATTAATGTGACTTTTATATTCTATTCGTTTAATGCGTGTTTTATAAATTTTCCCGTTTTTAATATTATAATTGATTTCCAAGAAATGTGTCATCACTTTCAATGTTTATATCTGGGTAACTATTGCGAATTGAATTCATGTTTATCAAACATTTTCTACTTAAATTGATCTCAAGAACATACACCCTGTATTTGGATCTATCTTTGGATCGTTGTTTCTTACAGAAATTTGATAAGACCAGTCTTGTGGTAAACTCTAATAGAGTTTGATTATTACTATCTATAGCGGCATTTGTTGATCGAAATCTACCATTATGGAAAAAATCGCAAAAAGTTAAAACTATTCCGTCAGTTTTTTCAATACGACAACCTTAGTGCAGAGGGGATTGCCGGAGACATATTCTAAATTCCAATTAGTTATGAGTTGTTTTCATTATTTCATCTACTATGACAGTTTACTGATAGATCTTACCTTACCAGTTTCTTACTGACTGCCTTTGGCCGAACATTCTTAAGATTTCCTGATTGTATAAAGAATATTGTTTGTTAATACTACAAAATCATCTGAAAAACCTTTCTGTAGGATTATTATCTGTTTTTTATCTCTTCCCTAAGATAATCTTACAAACTTTAAAGAGTTTTAATAGTTATCTACTGAATTTGCTCTTGTGTGGTACTCGGTACGTTGGCAGAAACTGATAGTTAGTACAAATTATTTCTTATTGGAAAAATCAAAAAAATCATCGAGGCCATAATAAGCTCAAATACAAAACATTTAATGAAGGTTTACCGTCCAAGAGGAAATTTGAATATCAATGTTTAATATGTTCTAGTCGCTATTTTGTTAAATACCAATTAAACCAAAACACACGTGAACTAAGCTGAGGCATTACCAACACAATTATTTTTTACAATGCTATCGAGCACGCCTGAAATATGTTGTTTCATTGAAAAAACGGATGTTTTTAATATTCACAGAATAAAGAACTTTGAGCTTTTTTGTTGAAATTGGCTTCAATCAATCAATTTTACAGGAAGCAGATATAGCAGCTGCATTTCTACCAGTAATACCAAAGTACTGGACTTTCGTCAGGTATTCACCAAGCCTAGATATGGGAGAATGGGTAGTATTAATGAAACGCCCAGCAGAATCAGCCACAGGTTCGGGACTTCTAGCACCATTCACACTTGAAGTTTGGCTACTTATCCTTACGTCACTAGTTTGCGTTGGACCAATAATCTACCTTTTAATTCGTTTACATAAGAAGCTTTGCAACGATGAACCATCAACCGCTGCTAATTTATATGCCTGTATTTGGTTTGTTTATGGTGCACTTTTAAAACAAGGAACAACGGTTGTGCCAATATCAGGTATATGTTAAAGTAGTTTTTTCATCAATTTTAGGTAAACATTGCAATTATTGCAGATTCGACAAGGTTATTATTTGCAACCTGGTGGATATTTATAACAATTCTTACGGCGTTCTATACGGCTAATTTAACAGCTTTCCTGACATTATCTCAATTTACTTTGCCAGTTAATAAACCAGATGATATTGGGACAAAACATTATTCTTGGGTTACCAGAAAAGGAAATGCAATACAGGAAGCCGCTTCGAATGTAACTTTTTGACAATTTAAATTTCCGTTTGATGTTACATGTTTTTCTTTTTAGGAATTAGAAGGGTTATACTATAGCTTCCGGGGTTCTTCGGCACATTATGTTCAAGAGAGCGACGAAAAGATTTTACGTAATTACGTAAAACAAAAAGAGTTTTTATACATTGGAGAGAAACCTATTGTGGAACACATGATGTTTGGAGATTATTTAAACAAAGCTAGGATGGGCGTGCTGGAAGCAGAGAGATGTACTTTTGTTATTACAAAATGGACCGTTCTCATTCGAGCAAGAGCTTTTGCCTATTCGACGAAGTTTCCTTTTCGTCCATTATTTGATGATACGTACGTTCCTTTATGTTATTCCTATCGTACAACTAAATACAGTTCTATGTATATTTTTAGCTTGGAACACCTTGTCGAATCGGGTATTGTAAAATACAAATTAAGAGATGGTCTGCCAAATACTCAAATATGCCCATTGAATTTGGGCAGTAAAGAACGTCAACTTCGAAATACTGATCTACTTTTGACATACTACATAGTAGCAGCGGGATTTGCATTATCTGGAATAGTTTTTATAATCGAGATAATACTCAAATATACGCACAAACAAAATGCTTTGTTCAAAAAGAAATCTGCAAAAGAAGGGTTGCATTTTGGTGCACCGCCACCACCATATCATACACTTTTTGGAGCACCATTCAATTATGAACATGGACATAAGAAGAATATTAATGGTAGAGATTATTGGGTTGTTAGATCTAGTCATGGTGCATCAAATCTTGTTCCTATACGTACACCATCGGCTTTATTATTTCAGTACACAAATTAAAACATTTTTTTAAAGAAAGAGTATTGCCTGATGAACTGACATTAAGATTTTGGAAATAAAGATTAAATTTAAAGATAAATAGATGATACAAAACGAGTTCATCAGACTGTACATTAAGTACTATTTACTCACTTATATCGTATTATAAGGAGATTAGGAAATATTCAAAGCCATGTGATTAGTAACTTTATGCCAGTATTATTTGGTAGTTATAACACACTAGTGTAATTAAAGTTTAATCTAAAAGGATCATATGCACGCATGCGTTGTAGTTAACTTCGAGAAGGCCTGGCAGTAAGTTTTCTGGTCATGTGACTTTTAATATTTGTTGATCTCTCCGAATTTGATTTCCACTACATGCACAGTACACATGGATCAACATTTATTTATTGTTTTTGTGTAATCTGTAATGAAATGTGTATTTAAGAGTGATGGTCAATAAAATACAAGAAAAAATTTAGTTTAGTCAATCTTGTTTAATCATAGTTGATCTGATAATACAATAGATGTTTACAAAGTAACTATAAAAAACGTATTTCTTCCAACTGATACACAGATTTTCATTCACATTTAAATCTAGATTCCAAAAACGGTTATTAATTATATCATCAGATCGCTGAGTTCTGAACAAATTTATAAAATTGAATTTTCAAAAAAATTTGAATACAAACGGATTGCACAGATATATTCTAGCTCTGTCAAAACAGACCTTTGAAATTACCACTTTAAAGATGCCGCGATTCAAATATTACGAGGGCGGTTCAATAAGTACCCGTGTTAGAAATGAAGACACAATTTTTTTCAAAAATTTTTCTTTTATTTTTCAACATAGTCTCCTTTTAGAAATATACACTTCTCCCAACGTTCCTGCCATTTTTTTAACCCCTCCAAAAAATAGGATTTGTCGAACTCTCCAAAATACGCCTCTATCTCGGCGATGACTTCCTCGTTTGAGCTAAATTTTTTTCCCGCGAGCCATTTCTTCATGTTAGGAAACAAGAAAAAGTCGTAGGGAGCCAGATCGGGTGAATACGGGGAGTGCGGCATCAATTCATAACGCAATTCATGCAGTTTGGCGGCGACAACTCCGGATGAATGTGCTGGTGCGTTATCGTGGTGAAACAGCACCTTCTTTTTCGCCAAATGCGGCCGTGTCTCCTTCAATTTTTTGTCGAAGCTGTCTAATAACTCACTGTAGTATTGTCCAGTGATCGTTCTTCCTTTTTCTAAAATATCCATGAGGATGACGCCGTTCGCATCCCAAAAAATCGTCGCCATGACCTTTCCGGCCGATGGAACCATCTTCGCCTTGTTTGGAGCAGATTCACCGGGAGAAATCCATTGTTTTGATTGTTGCTTAGTTTCTGGTGTGTAATGATGAATCCAGGTTTCATCAACGGTAACAACTCGACGCAAAAACTCCTTCGGATTTCGCTTAAATTGCTCCAAACAGTGCTTCGAAGTTAACAGCCGCATCCGCTTGTTGTCCGCCGTTAGCAATCGCGGCACCCATCGCGCCGACAATTTCTTCATCGCCAACTTATCATGTAAAATATTAATTGCCGTTCCGGTCGACACACCTACGGCCTCTGCTACTTCACGCACTTTCGTTCGTCGATCAGCGAGAATCATGTCGTGGACTTTTTGAATGAATTCCTCGGTAACCACGTCTGCCGGGCGTCCTGGTCGCTCCTCATCAAAAACGGATGTTCGCCCACGTTTAAATTCGTTGAACCAATATCTAACTGTGGTCATAGATGGCGAAGTGTCCCCATAAACAGCATCCAACTTTGCTTTTATCTCCTCGCATTTTTTCCCATCCAAAAACAGAAAGCGAATTACCGAACGATACTGCTCTTTTTCCATCTTAGCTAAAATCACGAAACACGTCTTACTCAAATGGCTATCAAATCCAAACTAACCTATCAATCAGTCTGCAATTTGTTATACCGTCGTTTGGTAGATGGCAGCACACGATGATAACACCAACTTCCCTCAGGAACGCCTTCTGTCGTACTTACTGAACCGCCCTCGTACATGAATGAGGTAATAGCAACTGATAGTTAAGCTAAGCATTTAAACTCATTGGAGGTCGTAATGTTTATTTTATTTTCGTACTGTAGAATCGCTTTCTTCTTTTGTTCGAGCACAACTTGTAATGTTTGATTTATCTTAATGCCTCATTCGATTTTCTTAGTTAAACGTTATCTTCCACTGAGTTTATCTTTCCGTTTAAGTTTCAAATATAAGAATGTCAATAAAACTAAGAAAATAGACTTAAAGATACCACATAAAAATTATTAAGTAAATGCGTTTATGAAAATACTGTTAATTACTGACATATTATTAAATAACGATTATTTATATGTTTTCCATATTCACCATCCTCGCTGCCGCAGTGAAAAAAACAATAACCGTTAATGCTGCTGCAATTAGAAATATCTAGTAGGAAATCAGTTTTATGTATTGATATTTACCTGTAAAAGCTTTTTATAAAATGCAGTCACTTGAGACTATATAGTAACAAAGATTAGTTTATCTATATTTCCATTAAAATGACATTAACATAACGGTATCATTTTCTTTTTGTTGAGAATAATTTATCTCTTCCCATCATTTTAGTCCAGTCAACGAAGGAGTTATAGAGGACATAGAATGGTGCAGAATTTTTCTCTTGAGGAATGTGTTGGGGGTAGTTAGGAATGAAAGATACTAAAAGTCCCCGCCCCTAGCCCTGCCGCTTCAGGGACGAAGGGGGTGGAAAGGTCCCTGTTTTCGGTTTTTCTCTTACAACTACGGTAAAAAGTATTCCTTACAAAATAAAAGATAATTACATTTCCTACAAGAATGTTCATATTTATTTTCATCCTATGTGTTATAGTTTCCGAGATATTCGCCAGCGAAAATCGATAATTTCCAAAATACTTTTTTTGCCTAACTTTTCTCGTCAAATTTGTCCTTCTAACTCCTCAGCCTTATGTTTCATAGAAACGTCGTCAGACAAGAAGTTATAAGTCAAAAACCGAAAACAGAGACTTTTTCATCCCCACCCCCCCTTAAGCGGCAGGGCTAGGGGCGGAATCTTTTAGTATCTTTGCCTCCTAACTACCACCAACACATTCCTCAAGAGAAAAATTCTCCCCCCTTCCATGTCCTCTACAAGCCACTTTTGGGCATTCATTGACTGGACTAATTAATTACTGAATGAATAAGGTTCTCTACTTTAGTAAGCGATAAATATCCTATGTGAAAATAATATTGAGCGATCGTTTAAATTTCCAATTAGGGTAGGCTATGACCATTACATAATTTCGGTCGGTACTTTAGACATATCTAAGAAAATGACGATTGCGCAAGTGACATTTGTATTATTCTAACCTAGCCTTAATTTGACGTATAAACCAACAACATCGAAGCAAAAACTAACGTAAAATGAAACTTAAGTTTGCTAAAGTGTTTGGGGGTTGACCATCAACGCATCTTCCTGGGTTCCATTGCAAGTACTAAACACCGCTGATGATCATGTATTTGTTGTACAAAGCTGTTTCCACAAGATGATTGTGGTGATATTGCACTAGAATTTTGACGCCAAATAGTTATAAGCCCTCATTCCACTTCCATTAGTTCGTGAGTTAATCTACCTCTAAATCACCCGAAAGATATTCAGTCAGATTCTGCAAGCGAAATAATAAAAGGAAGAATGTTTTCAAACGAAAGATTCCGCATAATTATGTTTTTTTCCAGTTAGCCGTAATAAGTTTTTTGTGGTGATCACAGAAATTTTGCCACATGTCTAAAAAACATTTTGAAAGAGACTCAATCCATAAATTTTGGACACGATCATTAGAAGGGGTTCGAGAGTTGATGTGCTTGTTGTAATAAGTCTTACAATACCCTTATGCCATTTCAATAAGGTTATACTGACAATGGTACGGACGCAGTTCATCAATTACGAACGTCTTTTTATTGTCCGATCGAAAAGGTTTTATTAAATCCCTTAATTGCTTTTTCAAAAATTTTTAATCAAATCTGACATTGTGGTTAGTCAATCATTCCTGCATTTGGCTTTTCTTAGAGGAAAAAGAAGTTTGTCCAATTGCATCGAATGATACACAGCATTGTCCATAACAACCACACTTTTCCCCTCAGCTTATCCAAAGCAGGAATTCGCCGATTAACCACCCAATTTTAAAAAATACTCCAAGTCATATGACCATACGGTTGCGTGATAATCCCGACTGTTATTTTGAGAATCTAAGAGAAAATCACATCCTTCTAAAAATCCACCCCTATATCCCGCATGCAAAGTAATAAAATGCTTCCCTTCATTTTTAAATTCAGCTGAGTTACTCTTAATATCGGAATGGTGTACCCAACGTCTAATCACGAATCCATTTTGATAGATCCATGTTTCATCTAGATAACGAATCGAATATTTTCACTGGAATTCAGATACTATAAAAATTTTCCGAGAAACGTAATTTTGAACATGTTTTTGTTCACAGAGAATTTTTGCGACCGTTCACTGATTTAGATTTGTAACTCATTCATTTCAAAATCTTATACAAAGTTCTCCTCCGTTCCTTAAATTCATAATTTTTCTTTACATTAGCCAAAAGATTATTCAGAGAAAAGTATTAATTTTGAGAATTGTATTGTCAAATCAGTTATTGCAAATCCTTAAAACAAGTTATTTTTGGGTCGTTTGCCAGAAACAGAAGATTTCAACTCGTCTAGTCTCTTTCGCACAATCACATCTAATTTAGAACGCCTAACCTACAAAACAAAATTATCACCTTCCGTAAATTCAAGCAAAACGTTCAACTTATTTACTTACCCCAAAAATATCTTCTGGCGAATTATAGATAGCTTGTAACTTTAAATTTGGATTCATTCTTTCAAAATGTTTGAAAGTTCATTTATAATCTTTGGCATTATTATAATTGACATTAATAGATGCGAATTATAAGGAAAACTTGATTTCTTTTTAACAAAGCAAACGCTTACGCAAAATTTCTGATCGTGCAGCGACGCCAAATATAGCCGCAGGTACAGCAATTTTCAAAAAAGAAAAACGAAAAAAAAAATTTCAACCTAACAAAATGAGCTGTTATGACCCAGAAACATCGTGAACGAAGTATACTTACCTACATGTTATAAAAGTTATTTTTTCTTTTATTGAAGAGATTCTACTCGATTATTTAGTAAATGACATAATTGGTGTAAAACATATAATCGTCAATTAACACTAATACTATTAGAAGAGGCTAGATATTGTAAATAATTAAAGGTTAATAAAAAAATTTAATTAAGAAATTTTTCTTTTCACGGTTACTAAATAATAATAAATTTTGTTTTCCGCCTCTGGCCTAGATTATCCTGCTCATGTCATCTGTCGCCTACTAAAAAACATGAAAAAAAGCATTTGATTCCTTTAATTTACTCAATTGTTTATGAAGTAGAATCAAATGCATTCGACTGTAGAACAGAACAAGAGCTGCAGTATTCTTTACTGGATTTTCTATGGGATTTCCTAATGTTCGTACATAAACTTGAAAACACTACTTATAACATTGGGGTTTTTTCTAGCAATGTTCAAGCATTTAATGACAGAGGGCAATATAGTATTTAGCGGTCCTATACCTATCTGGCTTTAAAATCTGGTAGAGAGAGATGATGTATTTATTAAAACCCGTGATAAAAATATTGACATTGTTGTCGCAAGCGCAGAGAGAGCAGTACTGATAGGGCTAGTAGCACCATCTGTTAATAATTAGAGGCTGTCAACAACCCCATTCACCCCACACATCTCACCACACCATACCAACACAGTTCTGGAAGGAACCGTTTACCGCGACATCTTGATCACTCCCACGGTCGCCCCTATCCGGCGGCTGGCTGAGTGTCCTTCGGCATGCCCCCCTTACAGGCAACCTTGGTCGTCGGAAATCCTGGACGAACAGGCGCGCGGCCTACCACGCCGTCGCCACTCAACAACATCATCGCCCATTTTTTCATCACCCCAGCCATAGAGAAATTAAATTTTCTAAATGGCAGCCACCTGCGGTGGCAATTTCTTTGACTCGACGACAACCCCATTATCTAGGAATTATGCAATTTTGGGCATAATATAATGTCGCGACAGTGTTGTTTCAAAAGACTTATACAACATTTAAATAAACTACAATGGAATTTTAATAATTTGGTAACTGGTAACAATGTAAGCTTAGTAGTGGCATCGTTTGTTAGGAAAGCAGAAATGGCTGATCTTTGATAATACAGATGCTTGTATTTACCGTCTATAATAATAAAGGGCCTATCTCGTACTTTCCAGAGAAAATGATAGGAAGTAGACCTAAAGTGAATATAAAATGCTGTCTTTTCCACGACACAAGAGCTAATCATTACGATCAATCGTTGAAGGAATAATAATGTCACGTTCGAGGTGTAGGCAAGATACCAATATGTGTTTGCCGGATTTCCAAAGTCTCTATTGAAACCTTTACAGAAGATTTCAATTCTCAATCCCGTATTCCACAAAGAAAAAAACCTTGCCTCACAGAATAACACTCTAGACTCGCTGCCTGAAAAAGCATTTCCTAGTAAAATAGCAAATAAAGGCAAAAAAGAGGCAATTTTCATATTTTTCCAATGCAGAAGTTGTGTCAAAACCAAGTTGAAGAGAAAAGCTACAGAATAATAACAAAACCACAATGCAACCAAGTGATTGGTTCTTAAGGAGTGACGATATCATAGCTACTCGATGGCTTGTTAAGATCTTTTTTTGGTTGACCAATCAGTAGGAGTGAAGTCTTAAATACATCGCGTACAAATGTCAAAGTATTTAAAACCTAAATACGGTTTTTGACACACCTTAGCTGTGTGCTTAGGTGTTTATCTCCCATTTGCAGGTGGTCCACTTGAGATAGCAAGTCATCATCCGCTATATAAATGCATTTGCTTTATCTGTGTTAAGTGAATTGGTAATAGCAGTCAAAAGCTTCTACAGTGGTCAAATTACTTCAGCAATTTAAATGATCAAACGCAATAGACCAGTACTTAGTGTTTAACATTTCAAGCAATAATTTCTTTCTTTTTCATTTCTTTACAACCACAAAGTAAAAGCTAAAAAACACGAGAATAAGATACAAACCGCTTTTCATTATTTGAACTGCCAATACCTTCCTCTATAACACTAAACTGCTAGAATCCCGAAGCAAAACAATATGTAACAATAGATCTTAAAATTGTCAAATAATATCCAACGAGCTCTCCAACACTATTAGGCTCTAATTCTTGTGCATATTTTGATTATTTTTCTTTAAATAAGCTACAATCCATAGTCACCAAAACCAAATATGTGACGTGGAAAGACATTATAAATTACATTAACACACAGTTTTTTGACCTCTTCAATCAATGATAAGCTTGCATGCCAAATCTTGTCTTTATCTTTGTAGATACCATTTCACAATTAAATAGAAAAAAATAAGAAAAAACGATTTTTGATTTTTATGAGAAATGATCTTTTTATTGTTTTGTTGTTACAAACATTATGAAGTTTGTTATTTTGACATAACACTTTACTTTTGTATCGATCTTGTCACATAACTTTTCAAAATGTCTCGAACATCTCAATCAAGGTCTTTAAATAGTTCAGAATTGGAAATAATTATGCATAGAAGGGAAAGCCAATTGTCTTCAGACGATGTTAGACACGCCTATCCGTCAGATTTGGAAGCAGTCAAGGCTTTAGTGAATGAAGACACGAAGGTCGTTTTTGGAAAAATAGACGTATCGGAAATACTGTAATTTAAATCAATCTAAAAACATTTACTTGTATTAATTTTCATTTTTTAGAGATATGTGTCATGTATCGGTCTGCATAGAAAACAGTAATAAAGAAATAGTTGGCTGTTTATGTTTGGATGACCATCCCAATGTTCCTAGTATTCCACCATGGGAATGGAACCATTGGCTTTATAACATTTATCACTTAGAACTTATAACCCCAAGAAATACTCTTTTCGTACATATGGTCGCTTGGGATTGTCGTTATAATTATTCTTTTTTAAGACCAACATTAAAATATACCTTCGGAAGACATCATTTCCTTGAATACATCATTTTGGTAATACCACCGGGAGTAACAAAACTAGACTGGCTCGAAGGTCACGGAACCAGGATCTTACCATCTGGTTTTTCCGAATCCCAAAAAGTACAAACGCTGTATTTAATTGTTAGGCAGCATTATATGACCAAATATAAAATTCGAAGGGCTGTCGAAGAAGATAACGACGATTTGGTTCCACTTGTTCATGCCTATTCTGAGCGTTTACAAGAGTATTATGGAGAGTTTTACATAGCAGAAATGTTAACTAGGCATGCAGATTCAGGAAGACAACTCATTGTTGCTGAATATAAAGAGCAAGCAGTGGCAGTGCTATGCTTGAATGAAACTGTTAATTTGGATCTTTTAAATGAAGCATTTGAATTATCTCCATTTTATGGTTTAAGAAAACTCCACGAAGATGATGACTTTGTAAAACGTGAAGTATCCCATACTAGCACATTATGGGATGAAGAGATGGAGTAAGTTGGAATCATTAGCATTAGATTTCTTGCATTTTTTTTCTGTCTATTTACAGAGACACACATCATTTACTAACTCCAATTGAGCATAAGTTCGAAGAACCACGAGAAATAAGTAGTATTGGATCATTTGATTCGGAAGAAGAGATTGAGGTTTCACGCACGCCATCTGAAGATTCCTTAGATGAATTTTCTCTTGTTGATATATCATCAATACATCTGTTACTAGATGTTCATTCTCGTGAAGGCCGGGCTTCCTTTGAAACTACCAGTAGCGATGAATTTAGTGCAGTAATGTTATCGTTTAATGATTACGAGATGCATTTATTTTCGGACAAGCGTGGTGTGAAATCAGTTAGTTTTGAGGATCTAGAACATCACACACGTAAATAAAAGTTTCGTCTAGTTGTTATCTTTCTAAATTAAAATAAATTTCAGAAATGAAAACTCACAAATATATTCCAAATATTCCAAAACTCTACGGAGAACTAAATGCTTTTACATTAGAATTAGCAGCTGCACATCCGCATCATGAAGTCGAATCATTAAATCTATTATTAGAAGCAGCATTTGAATGCTTCCCATACAGAGATTATTGTGTACTATCTATACCATCGACTTGTCCCCCTTTTCCCTTACTGAGTAACTTTAGTAGGGTCGCACCAAGACCAGTTTCTACATATCCTCAAGAACTTTATGTTCTTCATCGCAATGTCGTTTTAAGCAATGTGTCAGTCAGGGTTGCTACGCGCACCGATATTCCTGCTATAGAATATCTAACTTATTATATGGTCCCACCAGGAAAGCTAATTGAAAATTTTACCTCTGCTGTAAATGAAGACGATAATTATCGTGCTTTTGTTTTATTAAGTGAAGAACAAGTTGTGGGAGCTGCAGTATTAAGAGAAGAAGAAGATTTTGAATATCTTAAGACCCATTACGAGTTGATGTACTGGTTAGATGAAAATCATCACAAACCAGGATCTTATGGCCTTTTAGAATATCTTGCGTTATCTCCTATATTTCAAAGGCACTCCAGATTTTTCTTAAGAGAAATACATAGGCTAAGTGACTATTCTGCTTTATATTATTGCATTTTTCCATCTGATACGATTCATACCCAGAAAGACAGACCTCTTTGTTGCGTGATAAGTGATCTTATACCCATTAGACCTCGCCCAATGTTTGAATTTACCCATACAAATGTAGAAGGATGTACACCTGCCGATGTAGTCCATCGTAAAGACGCACCTTTTGCTTTATATCTTTCAACCGCCCGACACTGTACACTCCCAAGATATGAAATAAATAAAAAGATCGTTGTTGTTGGAGCCAGTGATACAGCTTTATCGTTTTTGGATTCCTTGCTGTGCAGTTGGAGCACTTCTTATTACGTTACATTCACAAATGTAAGCGTGGTTTCACCTCATGGTTTACCTTATCAAAAGGAAGATAATTATATACGAGATATGATGTTTGTGAAAAGAAGTCATTACAACTATCGGCACATGCATTTAACTTCATTAAGAACTTACGTGAATACAGTTAATGGGGTCATGACAGGTATTGATCGAAAAAATAAGTTGCTCATCTTGAACGATAATAAATTTTTGGCCTACGATTTACTATTTCTTATGTGTGGGGAGCAATTTCAGAAACCAACTTTGACCATAGAGAAAAGAGAAAAGAAAGAAAACGAACCCCGGAAACCAAAACAATTCCCAGAAAATGTCTTTTTAATAAACACAGAAACTGATGCTACCAACGCGTTAATAAAACTAAAGTCATTGATTATGGAACTTCGACAAACGGTTTGTAAGTATTTCTGAACTGATATTCAATAAGTCTCTCGATTTCATTTCTGAACACCTGATAGGTAATAGTTACACTATATAATATACATAATAACACTTTGAACAACTTAACTAACTTGAAAAGATTATTTAATTGTTGCCATTGTTTCAGACACCGTAATCGTATACGGAAATGCATTAGAAACGTATGCTTGTTTGGCAACTCTTCTAGAGTACGGAGTTCCTGGTTCAAACATAGTTTTTGTTGAGTCCTTCCCCGTTGTTTCGGAAAATAAGTTTCCCCATCACGTTTCTCACTTTAATGATGGTGACATAGATGAAGCTGTACAGGCCGCCATTATCTCAGAGGGTATTACCGTGCATTCCTCGTACTACTTTGTCGAATGGATGTTGGACAAAGTAACAAATCGTGTCGCAACAGTAAAATTTGAATCACGCCATAGAAAGATATTTATTGACTGCATTGCTATGTTTATGTATAATGATAAATTAGTTAGTGCTCGAACATTCCTTGCTATCAGTCAGGCCGGATTAGTATTCGATGGCGCCTTGGTTATCGGCCCCGACTGTCGAACAAATGATCCAAGTATTTATGCTGCAGGAACTATCACCAAATATTCTAGACGATATTATGCTGATCACATGGCGCACAAATATTACAATCTAGAAGAGATTGGATATAAACTTGGGCAGAAGATAAGACAAAAATTAATTCCCTTTTGTGACGAAACTATAGATTCTGGGCCACTTATTTGTGAGCCAGGAAATATGTTAGTACCAACATACGAGAAGCCATTAATGACCTACTGTAGACTACCAGGAAATCTTCGTTATTTGTTAGTCACGAAACCAGGAGTACAAGTGCCGATGGAAGTAGCTATGAGTTCTGATGATTATGTAAGTAAGATTTACGAAACTAATACAGAGTAAGTCAATAAAATGTTGTAGGGACAAGTACTGGTTACGGGGGATTGCAAGCAAATTGATAAACAGGGTTTTTTCCGACTACATCTGAATCAGCATGGAGCGGTTGAAACAATTACTTGTTTGACAAAATCTGTAAGCATATATTATTATATTTGCTTCATATTAAAAAATAAGATTACAGGACATAGATTGTATAAACCTTACACATCTCTGGGGCAAACACGAGAAGCTACTTAACAATCTACAGATGCGTTTTGAAATGGTACTTATAACAGATTTGTATGACTACTTCAAAGAACCATGGAGCTGTGCCATTTATCACGATAGATTTTCTCTACTCGAAAAAGATATAAAAACCCTATTGACAGCTTATACAGTAAATAGATAAAAAGACTCTCGCCAGAAATCTGTTAATATCATTATTTTTAGCCCATGCTTGGTGAGTCTCTTATAGAAGATTTGATAAGAATGTTTCAGGAAAATGACTGGAATAAGGTAAGTCAGAGACACT
The DNA here is from genome assembly GCA_011009095.1 of Ignelater luminosus. Lineage (NCBI taxonomy): Eukaryota > Metazoa > Arthropoda > Insecta > Coleoptera > Elateridae > Ignelater > Ignelater luminosus. The sequence continues at coordinate 26,561 of VTPC01007600.1, forward strand.
GCAATTTTATAATTTGTAAAGCTTCTTATACTAGAAGAGTTTCATTTTGCACATCATAGGATCGATCAACGAGCAAGCCAAAATATCAAAAATGAGGTTTTTGACTTGACGCAATTTCTATGTCTCGAAAACTATCAGGCCAGTTTTCCTAACCAATTATTCTTAGATATATGATACTATCTGGTCAACTACACATATGCTTCTGTCCCCCTTTTTCGATAGAAAAAAGGGTGTCAATCCAAAGAAACTATGTGGACTTTAATGTCCGGAATCCAAATCCGTTGTTTTAGGAATCCTTGAGCATTGCATTTACTTGGCCAAAATCTATTTTGCTTCCAGAGGCAGAAGTCTAAAAAAGTGAGGCTTTTTGAGAGTCAAAATATCGATTGGTATACTCATTCCTACAGTGATGCCATCTTCAAGAAACTTCACAAGTGCCAAGTCACAAACTAAATCGATCTTAGTCTTATATTTTTCCTAAGTTAGATTTTTTTAGATTAACTAGTTCTTTTGCTTTTAGTTTGTTCAATTTTGTTTTTGAAATCCTTGTCATTCTTCGACAGTGAATTTTATAGACAAATTGGAATAACAATGTTGGTGACAGACATTTTTTTATTGGAGATGTTAGAAAAATGTGTTACCCAGCAAATCAAGCCCGAGCAGTCTTTTTATGTGTTTTTTACTGAGATTATTGGCATTGGCAAGGGGCAAGTTAGACTAGGGAGCTCTAAATCCACCATTTTGTTTGGTAGATTAGTGTCCAATTAAAGCACTGGATTTAGAGTGCTATAATTCAACTTGCTCGTTCTATTAAAAATGTGAAGTATAGAGTAAATAACGTTACACTCCTCACACATTTTCAGGAACAAGGATATTTATAATCCTTCTTCAGTTGTTTTAGATAGGTATTACCTTTCTAGTTCACTTGTTTTCTTCATTTTTCAAAAGCACCACAGTCAGTTTCAGAATCTTGATTGCTACCATCACAATTTGTTCATAATTAGGTTTTTGCTTCTGGAATCGTTATCTAACTATATTTGAATTTCTAAATTAAAATATTCAGTTCAGTGAATTATTTCTTTCAATTTCCAAATTCAATAATTAAATATAAGTGTTATTTTTGAAACAACTCAATAGATCTTGTTAGACAATCGCGTAACTTGCTTAATTTACACCTCATACGTAAGATTCCTATAATAGATTTATATGTCACACAAAACACGCACTGAAAAGATTTGTTTTCTGTTTCGTTACAGTTGACGTTAGATCAGAAAGAAGAAATAGAAGAAAAGTTTACAGGTTCACCTTATCACAAGTTATTAGAAGAGAAAGTATTGGATTTCTTGCGTGACAACGAAACTTTCCTGCCTATGTACGCCCATCCGGCTACCGTACGCTACTTATTGCAGGGATGTGAAAATAGTCCATTGTTTGAACCACAATAGCTTTTATTCATTTTAATCAATTTTATCTCAATTATAACGTAAGCACCTATTGTGTACTTTTTTCTGACGAATATTGTTTTGCTTCGATTTTGAATGGCAGATTCGACATTATAAGGTAATTAGCATCTATACACAAATTATATTTTCAGGGAGCGCTAAGTTTACTTTAAGGCAGTATAAATAAACAGAAACTAATATTCAAGCAGGTAATATTTTGAAATTACCTATAATTTGATTATAGAACAAAAATAATATACAGGGTATATCCTAAGAATGTTTATTAGAATAGGGTGCATTAGATAGCAAAATTTCATATTTGAAACATATTCGATTTAATTTTTGTTACAAACTAAACTTATTTTATAATTTAAATGTCCATCTAATAATGTACGTGATATCTATGGCTTTCTAAGTATATCTAAGTTTATTGCCGTCGCTATTAAGAATAATTTTTGTCGTATTGGGTCATACCCGAGAGGTTGAATGCGTACGCCAAGAGCAAAAGCTATAGCTATGTTCTAGACTGTCAATTACTATTATTTACAATATTAAAAAAATCTCGTAGACTGAAAGAAATGCTACGAAGTTGGTTAAATTAGAAAAAGTTATCTATTTTAAAGATCAGTTTGTTAGTGTTCTTGTTTTCTCAAAATATTAACGCGCCAGATATCTGTTTAATTTTACAACCATATACTTCCAAGCATAAATTCTGCTGAACAGTTCATATTGTCTTTGCATCAATTTTACATAAATGATAAAATTTAAACTTTCTTACCTTACGTTTTGAAATAACTGAATAGACAACGAACATATTGAAAAAAAAAAAAGTAAAAGTGGTAGTTACATAAAGAAACTTTTATGTGCAATTCCTTTTGGTTTCCAAGAACCAAAGTTATTTTAACACTTATTTTTATAAATAATAATCATAATGCAGTGCACGGACAAAAGTAATTTGTGATTCTGAAATTAAAATGCATGCATGGTAGGTGTATGTATGTATTCTGTGTACACAATCTTTTTGAAAAGATAAAAAACATATCCAAATACCTATGTGAACTTCAGAAATTAGTTTTTAGAGTAATAAGAGTAGATTCATTTATCACGGCATTTACCTACTAAACGAGACCCCTCACATTAAAAAGTAGCAAGGAATTCAAATTAAAACAACAAACCGGTTTTATATACCCATTGGGTATCGAAATAATACTAAGTAGTAATTATAAATATAATAAAATAATATGTAAACAGCTCACACCTTCATATTATAAATTTTATCTGTATTAGATATTTAAACCATTTTATTCCTTGCTAAAACATAATATCCGCTTTAATCAGTGGAACAATAATCAAAATTCTTTTTCCTGCCAGAAACCCGTATGTGTCACCAAGGAAATTCCGTATCAATTGAAATTTTAATGCTATCACGAAAATGGTGAAAAGGTAAGGCCTTGTCGCTGACCTATTTCTTTTTATAGCGAAATAACTTTTGTTATTATTTAAAAAAAGATACGTACCCTTTCATAATAATCCCTTTTTCTAATTTCTGATACGATCCAAGGCAGCATTGAATTGGAAAACCGCCTATCCATCGCAGTAAAACCAAGATAATGTACAGTAATGAGTTTCATCTTTCAATCTTCTTATTTATTATAATTTAGAAAAAACTATATCCTTTCTTTACAAACATAAAGAAAATTACTGTCCTTAGTCTAAAAATGAATTATATCAAATTAAAAAAATCTTAATTCCCTCAACACCAGCGCTATCTGTTAAAACTAAAATTAGAAAAACTTATATGAAATATTCTTCTTTTCATTGAAAATACCATTGTTTTTTTACACAAAACAAAATGTGAACGAAATTGAGGTCCACACGCGTTTCTGGGCAACAAAACAGCACCAAACCAACTTATTAGGGTTCGCGCAATCGATTCATACCGCTGTCAACTGTAGCTTTGCACACTAAAAAATCAATAAAACATTCTCTACACAATTATTTCGCACATTACTAAGCGATAAAGGTTATAAAATGTACTAATTATAAACGAAAATAGCGACGAACGCTAGTTACATGCTTTATTCAAGGTTGAAATAAACAGACATTTGTTTGTTGTTAATTAAATATCGATGTACCAAAGTCACATGGTCTAAAAGTATATAATAAAAACCGGTCTTTAGTTTATTTTGATGTTGGTTATGTAAAAAACATGCCGTAAATATAAATAAGCGGAAAATTACAATTATTTTTATGTTGCGGTTGCTCTTTCTCTTAACATTTTTGCAAATACTACATATGAAGTAATATGGCAAAAATTAAAAACAAAACTGAAGTCCATTTTATCGTTTCACGGTCATTATACTGCATACTAATAACGTCTTCATCTGTCTACATGCACAGTACATATATTATATGTACTATCTGCTGTAATATATAGACTATAAAATAATCTTTGCACGAGCACACGAGCGATAATGCAATAACATAATTTAGAGCAATTAACTTGTTTATAAAACAAAAATACTAAATTACTACTACAGATAAGCCAGGAATGATTAAATATAATTTTACACGTTGTAAAAGGTGTTTGATGTAAATATTTAGTAGTGGGTATATCAACTTAGTATTGTATGAATCATAATATACTATATATACGTATAAATCATCAGAATACTTTTTAGATTCTTATTATTAAGTACTAGATGACAGTACATATCTCAACATTAGTATTAAATAATATTGGCTCTTTTAAGTAGTTTCCCGCTAATCAATTTTAAAATTCATTTTAGCTGCGTTCAATGTATCCGAGCTAGTGATGGGCACTATCGAATGAAATGGGCTATCGAACAATTACTAAATTACTAGTACCAACTATCGAATGAATTAATTCGAATAATTTTAGTAATCACTAATTTCAGTTAGAAAGACAGAAGTATATGTAATAAGAAACAATGTCGAATGATGTTTCTAGCTTCTTGACAATTTAGTAATTTAGTCATTCATGTAATGTTTTTCTTTCCAATCCATTATTCATTGCACTATATCTAATACATATAGTTAATTTATTATATATTGATTTGAAGATTCACGGGAATTCCTAAATTATGCAAGCGCAGTTTTAGAATTTACTTCATATGTAGTTTTGGATTCTTAACAGGACACAAAGGTATGTTCATTCATCATTGAAAATTTCCAAGAAACAGTTAAATTTACTTGTTTCCTTCTTTCTTTGTACCTGTTGGCGGAACTTTGTGTTTAAAATTTAAACTAAAGCAATAAAAGAATAAAACCTTTTTACATAAAATATTTCAATTTCCACAAAGTTAAAAGTTTTCAGTTAAATTATCTTAATCAACAATTTACATGAAAACATAATTAGCAAAATTAATCAAATTATTAAATTTGAATTTGAAATATTGGATAATAACAATTAGTAGGTAGATTTCGCGCGGTCTTTGAACTACATATGAACGTCATGAGTGACGCCATGCGCAGTTTACGAAAATAGGTCGGACCAACCCAAGTTTACTTATACAGGGAAGTAATGATCAATATCTAATAACTTATAATAATTAACTAACTATGTAAAACTGTCATGTTACGCCACTGTGATTTTAATGATGTCATACTTAGCGCATTTTCGTTCATGACGAACATGTAGTTCTAAGAGCGCGCGAAGTCTGGTTGTAAATAAAAACAATAGACACGTGTTTAATAAACGCCAGGGACATAAAGTATTTGCAAGGATACTTTTTACACAGTTTGAATTACTGCACAACGAGAGCTAACACCTACACGTCCATCTTCACTCAACGCTCGTAGTGGAATAAACACGAGAATGTAACAGTTGGAATTTGACATTATGATGTGTCATTATAATTATAATGATTTTAGAGTAAACAGAGTGTTATTTAACTTAAACCAATACTCAAGCTCAATGTTGATTTTTCTGAATCTTTATCATAATTTAATCTATAATTTAATGTTTCTTTTAATTAATTATGTTAAATAACATAACAATAAAACAATTCCAAATAAATACAATTCGATTAAAAGAATTTATAACATGTAAAAATTAACACCTTGTATTAAATGAGTAAACACTTTTAGAAACACAGAACGTGAAATGATGACGCATTTGTTATTCAACTGTTTAATTCTGAAAATTCGCAAATGCATACACATTTTCCATTTCAAAACATTTCTGGAGACGTCGGTATGTTTAATTTTAAAATTAACCATTTTTATTCCAAAATCAAACATGGTTTGCTTTCTAAATAAAGCCCTTATAATTCCAATTTTCCTAAATTTAAATCAAGAATCCTTAATGTAATTTCAATACAAGAAATAAAGAAATTTCAAAATACATTCATTATCATTATGTCACATTTCATAAATAAAATAAATGTACAAAATTACAACGTTGTTGTTCTGATCAACGCAACATAAAAGGATTCAAGTTACTTCCTGCATATCAACAAATAAAGTTGTAATACCTAATACTACAGTAGCGGCATAGTAAAATAAAATAAAGTGTTAACATAATTGGAAATACGAACTCATCACTAGAGACCGGAAAAATAAGCAAAATGTCCACTGTATATTTCAATATCACTCTTCAGAATTATGAAATTGCAGATCTTATTGTTTTCTAGAGCTATTTAAGACATAGCAAGTAATAAAGCGGCAACTTCAATGTTTTGAAAGAATATACATATTTGCTTATTTTTCCTGTCTCTACTCACCACTATAAATTGTTAAAACTGCAGAATTATTATTTCTTGTTACCTAAATAAATTATTATATGTAACCATAACTGTCATCTATAAAACGTTTATGGAAGGGTTTTGCATTTTGTTTTCTTTAAATCAAATAGTCAAATAATCTTTTTTCATAAAAAAATATCTACTTTATATTCATTCTCAAAGACAAAAATCTGAAATTATTATTTGTAAAACCATTAAAACTAGAAGTGGTAACAAATATTCTAGAAATGCATTTTCGTGTTTATAACTTTACAATTAGTTTTCAAAGTTTCTACCTGACGGAGGTTTATGGGAGTTGAGTACCCTTACAAAGTCCGTTTCTGTCTTTTTCTATAAAATAGACATTTCCTAACTTAACCTTTACTATACCGACGCTAGCGTCATTACTTTATGAGTTGAGTTCACTTATAACTTGTTTATTCGAACTTGAAAAGTTTTGTTACTTGACTATAATTTTATTCGAATGGTTTTTTGACTATCGAATCATTCGACTAACAGACGACTATCGAATAATTCGATAGTGCCCATCACTAATCTGAATACTTAAAAACCTGAAGTGATAAGTGATAACTGATAATAAGGTATTATAAACATTTTTTCCTACAAATATTTATATACATACTTAGCTTTATACTGTTAGCATAATATATTAATAAACTGTTTATGATTTATGGTAAGCATTTATTTAGCTTTAGTAACTGTCGAACGCTGCCAAATTACACCCTTCTCCACCAAACGTCACGATTCTAACCTATGATTTCTTAAGAAGGTAAATGAAATATTTAACAATTAATCTAGTATTATTAGAAGCAGTAAATAATTTAACTTTCATATTAGTGTAATTTAAGAACATAATTAAAACATGGATCTAACTAAAATGACAAATGACAGAAAATTGTATTTATGTCGATGGTATTTTCGAGGTAAGTAAATAAAATTAGTGATATGCCTGGCTAAACAATTACCCTTTTGCAGCCGGATTTGCTTTGCTACCTTTCTTATGGGCAGTTAATTCAATTTGGTTTTTTAACGAAGCATTCCGAAAACCAGAATATGATGAACAAAAACAAATTAAAAAATGTAAGTCAATTCTCTAAAAATCAGTTCGTTCAGTGGTGTGAAAAAGTCGTGTATCACCCTTGCAGAATAATGTTTTAAGTGTAATACACATTTCTTGTATATTTATCCTAATTATCTGGCAGTTATTATTACATTAACAATGTCTCTACCCATTACCTTCTTATAATTCCATATTAAGGTCTGTTTAGAACCAACTACTATCACAAATTCCAATTATATTGCAAGTATATAAGCTCTGAAATGACGTATTAGAATCTATTAAACTTATTCATTTCATCAAGTTACAGAATTCTCTCCTATAGAAACAAACAAAATTATCAAGTCAAAAGTGATAGGAAATTACTTTTCATCATAAAGAAGGTCTTGAAGTCATGAAATAGTCACTAAAGTTAAGTATAATTAGTCTTCAATTTTTTGAGTTGTCAGAAAGTATCCTGAAACGGAAAAAATTGATGACAAACCACATAATGAGTGATCAAGGAGAACCTCAAGATAATGCTGCCCAAGAAGAACAATCAACTAAGTTCAAGTGTCAAACTGCCAATGTTAGTATGTGTAATTTGGCTTTAAGGCGAAGATTGCTTGGTTGTGAACTAAGAGGGTGTAGACGATGGATGATGCCACTTGTTTGCAAGAAGGCATTGGTCAACTACATATCATATCTGGAATAATAAATGCCACAAAGTACTGCAGAATAAGATGTTGCCCAGCGGGAAAGACTTGTTGGAGAAGATTTTATTGTTCAGGACGATAGTACACATTGCAATAAGGCAAAACTAATTCAATCCTGGATGGCAGCAATGAAATTAACAGAATCCCCTGATCCCAGTCTCATAGAAAACTTATGGCAGAGGATAGCATCATACCTAAAAAAAATACTGAACAAAAACAGCATCGATCAAATTTCTAGTTCAAATTTGGTATCGTTGCAATTAGGAGGAATTAGGGAAACTGGTGAATTCCATGCCAAAAGAAATGTGAATTAGTTATCAAGAACAAGGGCTGACCAATCAGATATTAACAATAGTTTAGATTTGAGTAACATAGGGGAGACTCAAGCTCAAATACAACCTCTGGTGTGATTTCTGTATGCTTCAATGGACTGGATTTTGATATTTGATTTTTATCATATTTTTCTTGCTTTCTTCTCTAAACACATCCAGAAATCCATATAAAATCCCACATAACTGAAATAATAAGACCTTGGATGAACTCCTAATGCTGCCATAATTGTTGTGGTTTGCAGCGCCACTATCGACCATGTCGTCCCTATAAGTTATTGTGTAATTTTGAAGCTTCTTTCCTTTTTTACATTGTCTATATAATTTTATAATTAGAAATACATTTATTTCCCATTTCTTTGTTAATCAAAACTTTTTTTATAAAATTATTGTAACCTGTATGGTATAGAGTGAATGTGAGAGAAATATCTGAAGATAGTGCATTTTGGATCCAATTTTCATCAATTTCTAGAATGATGCAAGACTTTTCCACATCATTGCAAGTATATCTTTACAATGCTTCATTTTCAACATGTTGGTAATCAACTTAACAAACATCATATCTCTTATGGTTTCTGAGATTCAGATTTTTTTTGTTTGCTATTTATGTATATGACTATACAGCGTTCACGATGTTTATGGGTCGTATATGGCTATGGCAGAATGACAGTTTTGAGTATTGTAAACCAGGCTGTTTATCTATTAACTCAGCTTGTAGAATCTTATTATACTTTAAGGTCATGATTTTATGACAGTTTGACCTCACACACAAATAAGGAAAACTTGATTTCTTTTTAACAAAACAAAACTAATCAGTACTAAACGTTTATGCAAAATTTCTGATCGTACAATGGTGCCAAATACAGGAGCAGGTATGGCAATTTTCAAAAGAAAAAAAAGAAAACACTTCCAACCTAACAAAATGAAAGCATGGTCGATTATGACCCATAAACATTGTGAAAGTGTATACCACACTAAATGAAGAATATTTTCATTTTACAGATGTCATATTCTCAGGAATAGGAACAATAATATGGACAGTAATAATTGTAACTTGGGTAGTGATTTTCCAAGTGAATCGAGCACATTGGGGAGAATTTGCAGACGATATTTCATTTATAATACCCCTCGGCACACCATGATTGTTTTAGTTTATTTTTTTATTTAATATTTGTACATGTTAACAAATTTCATATAGTAATACGCCCTAAATAATTTACAATGGTATAATGCATCATATGTAATATTTATTCAGTTTTCAATAATAAATTATAAGTATTTTTTACTTAAGATTTACAAAAGTTTTCATGTAGTTCAACCTTTAATATATTGTAGAAAAAACTTACAAAACCCGTAACTATTCATAATTTCTTATCTACAATTGGGAAGTTCGTTTTGCCCTTTAATACCTATATTTGTTGTTTAAAACAATTTATCATTGTTTCAAACGCTCGCACGATTATATAAATAATATTCACTTGCACAATAAATAATAATAGACATTTTATACATAGTTTAAAAGGTTTTTAAAGGAACAAATGAATACTTTAAAAAAACCCATAAAATTGGCTAGTTTCATACAAATTAACTGTTATCACAAATTATACAAGGTGCCATCACGTAACATAGTCAAAGATATAAAAAAATATTTACATTATCCTCTTCTTACTCCTAGACATTTTTAAATTCATATTTACAAAATTCAGAATCGTGCATGGCACCCTGTAACAAGCATTATTCAATGCGTATGGGCCTTCGTGATCTGCATCGTATCAGTTCGTGTTTTACCAATCGTAATAAAAGTATTAATGCCAATACATCCGAGATCATAAGCATGTAAAAAACATTGTTCCATCCATAACTTGACACAAACCCTGCTAAAAGTGGTCCGACAGCAGCACCTATTAAGGAGACAAATGTTATAATTTATATAAAATTTTAAACATTAACTTCATTATACATACCTATTGAACCTGTACCATCAATAATGGCAGTAACTGTAGCTAATGCTTTCGAATTGTCACCTAAGCTAGAATGTGTGCCTAATTCAGCTGATACAGCTGTTGTGATAAGTGCATAGGGTCCATTAACTAAAATTCCTACTATTACCAAGAGGAATATGTTGACTCCCAGGCTAACAGCTCCAAATTGTTGATATACAAACATCTGTAAATAAAAATGAATCAAGGTTACCTACATAATAAAATTTTAATTTCAAATTGATCCATTTTTTCTAACTATACAGAAGGGAATAGGATTCAATGATGTAGAGTAAACTACAGTTACAAAGAAATTTTTGAGGCGTATGCAAACATTGCTTAAAAAGATTACTAGTATTCATTCATTGAAGGTTGATATAATGAAAATAGTTGCTGAATCAGTATGTACAGAATCAATGCACTGATTGGTTGAATAACCTAACCTATGATTTTTGTATTTTGGTTTCCTTTTTGTTTATTGCGCAGATTAGATAATCTTTAACTCACTACTGAGCAAGGTAAAAAGTTGCTTACTTAGTGCTTGCACAGTTTTTACTCTCAATGAAAAATCTAAAGATTTCTCTTTTTATTCTCAATGGCTAGTTTAATATCTGACGAAGTCCAGCATTAATATATGTATAATGTAGAACATATGTCAACAACAAACTTAACCTAAAATGCATAGAATTAAATGTTAAAAATATGTATGAACTTAGCTTCTATTAGTTTTATCCATGACTTTGAATTTGTTTTTCTTTAATAGTCTTGGATAGACTCTCATATTTAACTCACATGTAATGGATTATTTTACACTCGGATAATTGCAACATGCAGATTTCATTCTTGTCTAAAATAATAGCCATTGCATGCTTGTTAAATAATACACTATATTGCCCTGACTTTTTAGCTTGTTAAGTTGCACATACTAAAACAAAAACTTTCAAATTTATTTTCCAAATAAACTTATAAAATTTGTCATTCTGAAATTTAATGAACTGCACATAAATTTTATTCATGGTCAGATTCCATGTGTATACTGATAATTACAACTGTGCCATCACTAATCAGTTTTTATTAAAAAATAAATCAATTAAAGTTGTGAAAAATTAAAAAGAACCATAAAAACTAAAAAGGAGCAAAAGTATTTTATATATGACAACATTGCATTTGCAGGTGTTATGCCATATATAGGGTGTTTTGGGAGGAATGGGAAATATTTCAAGGGCGTGTTCAGGAAGTCAAAATAAACAAATAAGTCCATATGCTTCAGTCTGATTCTCAACCATTACAAATATAATGAGTTCTTAAATTGTTGGTATCCTTTTCTTTCAACAAGATAGCACTGGAAAGCATATAAAATTGTTAAGTTTATGCAACAAAAGTTAAAAGAAGAGAAGCATTACTTAATCAAACCACCAATGCTATGTGTTTCATTACAAAATAAACACAAAAATAAGGATTTCTTCCTTTAAGTATGTATATTTCAAAAAATATATTTAAGGGAACACCCAAGTCAAAAAATTAAAAAAAAATTGATTTTTTCTTATTACATTTTTAAAATGTATAAAACAGACTCAATATGGAATAATTTAAGACTAACCCGACAGATTTCTGGTGAGAAGTGGGTCAAAACAAATTTTTGAACATAGCTACCTTATGCCTTTTGGCTGTCAAAGTACCTCCTGACAACAACAGACTCAACTCTTCCACTGCACACTTTGCATGCAGCTATGCTGCCCAACTGATCACTAACCTCTTTATGTCTATTAGATCATATTCTTTATATGAGTCATACAGTATGTCCACATTTTGATGCTCACTATTGGGATCTCGGAAATTGTAAGAAATACAAAGTCAGTTAAATTAGAAAAGATTTGGCTATTTTGAAGATCAGTTTACTTATGCTTTTGTTTTTTCAAAAAAGTTCATGGCCAAAAACGAAATTATCTTATTTTTTTAAACAAAAAGCATTTCCCATGTAGTGTGCCATGACTGTAAACATATGAAAATCATTGATTTTAGTCAGATAAATTACATTTGTTATGTAACAATTGCTAAAACAAAACAAAAGACACATTAATATACTTTACTGAGCATTCACAGATAGCATCAAATGAGCAGCTAATGCCCCATAAATTTTATTTATTTTGTTTTAGCAATTTTTGCATAACAAATAAATTTCTTTGATAAAACTCGACAACTTTGTGTGTTAGATGTCATGGCACACTACGATGAAAAATGATTTTCACTTCATAACTTGGTAAAAACAAAAGAAAAGCATTTAAGACGTGCAGTTCAGTAATATGGAAATCAAGTAGGTGTTCCATTAGAAAAAATTTGGATTTACATTTCACTGCCGAAGTAAAACAAAAGACAATTGCGAAAATAATTTTTTTGTGTTTCAGAGTAAATTCTCTTTGCTGTTCTTTTCTATCTTTGCTCGTTCCAGAGATATTTCACTTTAAAAAAATAAGATAATTTCGTTTTTAGCAAATATCTAGTAAGTCATGAACTTTTTTGAAAAAACATAAGCATAAGTAAACTGATCTCCAAAATAGCCAAATCTTTTCTAATTTAACCGACTTCGTATCTCTTACAATTTCCAAGATCCCAATAGTGAGCATCAAAATGTGGACACACTGTATAAGTCATATTTGTCTTTACTTTTATTTAAGAAGATGTAAAGGAAGATGAGGTGCCAGAAAAGCTTTGATTTTGAGTATCAGCCTCAACTGCTGAAGCCGAGGGTTGAAGTGAAAGTTTTTGTTTTTTTTTACCTTTGTCCTTCCTTTTATTAAATTTTGTAACTCTTGGCATGATCTTTTTGATAAAAAGAACTATAAAAAAGAGGTAAAAGAGAAAACAAGAAAGTTCACAACAGCAGCCCGAACTCAACATTCAACACAGAACCAGAAAAAAAGAAACAAACTAAAACAAATCACAAAATCAAGTTAAAAGTGTAGAACAGTCAGTGTTTCCACTGAATTTGACAGCTAGGACAGTTTAGTGAACAAAACAACTCAATATACAGTATGTCCCCAGATTGAGTTTACAAGAGGAAAAACTTTTTTTATTATTGGTTTTGGTATAAAATGTCATTCCTGATAAAATTTTCTGCTAGTTTTAAAACCTCCAATAATGGTAATATAATTATGATGTAACCAACAATAATGAACAAAATGAAAAAAAAGCGCATTATTTTAGAATAAAAAACGACCAAGTTCCAAATTTACTCAAGAATTGGATTCTATCAATTAAACAAATAATAAAATAAAACCTTTTGACCTATTCCACAGCCATCTTTAATGTTCCAGGTCAGAATGTTTAATTTGACAACACTATTCATTTCACTTGATTCAGCCCAAATACCATATCAGATACTGTAATTGATGCCAGTACAAGATATTAAATTAGTGAAAAATTGAGCATTCTTAAGTTTAGAAACAAAAGTTCAAAAAATATTTCAAAATGTGGCAAAAGAACTAATATCATTACCACTACAACAGAACAGGGCGTTTTCCAATATAATACAGTTGATATTCTTTATAAGCTGAAATTTACTATTGGAGACAAACTAGAGTTTCTATACACATAATATGGATAAGAGTTGTGCAAAGTCAGGATTGTTTGAATTGGTAAATCATTGTTTTGATGTAGAATTTTTTAATTGGTGGACCAATTTTATTTTTTATTTATTTTATGATCCACCAATTACAGTTATTCAAAATGTATATGAACTTACTTTGTTGTGTATTGCTATGGAAATTAGATTCCAAAACATGCATTTTTGATAATATATTGCCGCTGATACTACAACTTTACCCAAAGAAAAATATAATCATCATGATCTCTATTGGAGATTTAAATTTGAGGGTAATTATCGGGTGATCACAACTGTTGCCACAACAGTAAAACATATCATCAAAAACAATCACAAAATCTCCAGATCTGAAGATTTATAGCCAGCTCTGGCAAGTTGGTTGGTTGTAGCTAATAATCACCCTTTCTTCTGCCGTTTTGATATATTTTGATCATGTTGACAGAATTTATCTCTTGGTTGATGATTTCCCCCTATACCAAAATTCACACATTGCTAATCTCAACCTTCAACTAAAGATGGCTGTGCCTATTCCCATTTTTAATTACATTAATTCAACAATCTGTAATATATTTAATATATTAGAGCCTCCTAATTGAATTAAACTTTTACATTTTTTGATCATGTTACAGTGTCAGGTAAAACAGTTTCAACACTTTTAAGAGATCAGCAAGTAAACTGATAAAAGGAATTGACAATGTAAGCTTTTATACAAAAACTAGAAATGCAACCACATTAATCAGCTATACAGGATTCTTATGGGCCGAATAGCCTAATAATATCGAATAACACATTGGCATCTCTAAAAAACATCATGTAGCTAAATCATATCCAAAACTAAGTAAAAATTACTACAAAGCTGTTATGTAGGGTAAATCACAAGTACACCAACAATGTTCGTGAGCTGATTCCTCTACTTAAAATAAACAAAAAGGTTCATATGGACCATGGTTTTCCTTATATTGGCCAATCGCCACAACTCGACTCATACTTGCAAAAGTGGATTTTTGAACTAATGATGCAATAGTTTTTTTGTATTACTACTCCAGAAAATGCACATCTGTAACTAGTGATACAAATAACTATTCTAATTAAATTTATCAATGTATTAATAAAAAATTTTATAAATACATTGAAAAAAATTGCAGAAATTCAGTGGTTTGTTAGCATGTTGACAGCTATTTGACAGTTGTAAGCAGTCAAGTTATTTTTGACTATTTCATCGTTTTTATTGACCTCCAAACCCATATTGTACGCCATGATAAGTAATCGAATTTGCATACAGAAAATGTTTTACAGAAATGTATCAAAAAGTGTCTAAAACCTACGTTAAACGCCATTTAAAATTCAACCACCTGCTGTTAATGCAGCAGAAAGAATTCCTCCTTTTGGGACACTCATTTTTTTTCAATTGTCTGTTAATTGTAGAGATGCAAGCAATAAAATACAAAAGTTGCCAAAATAACGAACACTCTAATAACTGTAGTTAATAAAAATGTCTTCATTTTTGATTCTAAATGGTCACTAAAATAACATCAATATGATTTTATTTGCAATTTTATCACAACTTAATTTATATATAGACATCCTACAATCCTAATTACTTGTAGTTTAACTACTCATTATAATTAGTACACAGATTGGAGCATAATAGGTTAAATTTTGTAACTTATGATCATACAATTAACTGACATTTATGAATGAGATAAATTTCTATGAAGACAAAAACTTCTTGTTCATATATCAGTTAGCATAACATGCTGATAAGTTACATCTAGAACTATGCACAATGTGCAGCTTTTTCTTTCCTTACAGTGGTTTGTCCTGTATTCTAATTGTTTATTTCTAGAAAAGGTATGGTGATTCATTTTGATAAATCAATACACAAATGCATTATTAAAATACAG
>VTPC01007601.1:0-14489 GCA_011009095.1 Ignelater luminosus
ATATGATCCTTAATATGAATAAGCAAAGATAAAATATGATATTGAAGTAGATAAATGAGGCAGGGAGTTAAGTTATATGAAGAAAACGTTACTACTAGAGAAAATAATTTTTGCAATTTCTTAAGAAGTTGTAGAAAATGATTTGTATGAATGCAGCATGAATGAAAGCTAGTTGGAAAATAGAGGAAAATAAGGGAGAAATAGGAAGGAAATGTGAAATAAAATAAAAATATATCGAATATTGAGTTAAAAAAACAATAGAAAAAATCCTGTATAAAATGTTAATAATGCTAACTAAACTTATAAAATTTTAAATTGTTATTTTGTTGAAATAATGTAATGTCAAAGTGACAATTAACAAATGTCAAAAAATGACAATTAACTAATGTCAGAAAAAAAATGAATGAATGACAGTTGCCTAATGTCAATTCAAATAATTAAGGTTAGAATAAAAACATAAAATAAAACACCATTAAAAAAATGATTATGTATATCATGAAACAAAACAATATCTATTATATTACATAAGACAAATAAAAGAAACAAAGATCAAATTGTAATGGAATTCACAATTGAGTATATTTTAGTTAATATTAATCAAAATTTAAGCTATAGTATAAAACGCTTAAAATTTATATTAATATGGAGGGGAAATGTGATGATATTAAAAATGTAGTGATATTTGAAAATGATAAAAAAAAGAGTATAAAAAATTTTGTTTTTTGTTTTAATAAATGTAATGACAGTAAAATAAATAAATTAATATTGTCAAGAAAATAGCGTTTTAATAAAAAAATTAAGAACCAAACGAAGAAAAATAAGGACCCTGAGAAAAAAAAGCTCTCCATATCATAACACTTGTTTCAGTTTGTAAGTGCTACGTAAACGTCTTCCATAGTTATTACATATTTTCCAAAAGGTCTTTAAAGGTATGAATTATCTACTTTGTAAGTGAACAATCACCGTAGGTTCTTAATAGGCTCGGCGGTAAAACAATTTTGTAGAAACGCATTCAATTTACCATGATCTTAAATACTATATGCCAGAAAGAGCCAGTAAAAAGTGAGCTACTTAATTAGTTGGAAAGAAGAAGAGCTACGGCAGACATGTGTGCTCTCAATACATTGGAAATCTACATGCTATTAATGTTTATTGATGCATGTGATACTGAGATAAAAACAAATAGACCATTATGAGCCATTTACTGGTGTTCACAATCAGTAGATGAATCCTAAAGGAGATGTTTATTATTATAGGTTTATATTAAGTTTATTATTTATAAGTAAGCGGTGATAACAATACAGGTATTTAAAAGCCACATGCATGAATCGAATTTCCGAAAATCATCAAAAATTTTACTCCAAATGAGGAAAAGCTTCAAAGATCCAGACGTTAATAAAAAAATTATTCACCTTAAGAAGTTAACAAATTTAGATAACACGTAAGTTACAAAATTTAAAGCTAGAAAGAAAAACCTGTAACAAACAACAACCGCTATCTAATAAGGCACTTCTTAAGCCGAAATATAAAATTAAAGAGATGGCTCGGAAGGAGCTCACCGTAAAATTTACCGAAAGTTTGGAAAACCTGACACAAGATTTTTTCACGAACAAAAGAAAAAGAATTAAAAAACCTTTTGATTCAGTTAAAACAGATGCACATCTTTTGGTGATTCCCGCATGTAATTTTTACTTTAAAAATTGATTAGTTTAAATAATTCACAACCGTTGTCACTTTTCGGAAATTCTCTCTCGATCGTTCCGACTAAAATCCCCCGGAAGCCAGTATCACCAAATTCTCCATTCCCCGGAACGTGCTACAAGGATACCAAGATGTTAAAGAAAAAAATCCTAACTGAAGTAACACACTTACCCTTACTCTCTAAGGCTCGTTACACAAAAAAAATTATTATAAAACCATCAACGGTCTTACCCTCGCCACGTCGCTCGAACTCAATCCTGGCAACCTCTCTCTCTCTTACCTTGCACGACAGGTCGGGGCCCTCGCTTACGGAACGAGTAATACAACCCGTTCTGCGAAAGAGTACTAATTTAACCAGAAAGTCCCTAACTACATGGAACGATAACTTCAACCGTTACAAAGTATAAGAAATTCATTTCTTTAGCTAGGGTAAAAATGCTTTATAATGCGTTTATCAGACTAATCTTGATGCCTTTTCAGAAGATGATATGGCGCCCGCCAAAAATTTATTGCCAGTTACTGCGATCTTTGACTATAATTTAATTCTTGCTTGCTTAGTGCTGTTTCTGCAAAATACTGGACCTAGTGATGACAATGGTCAATTTATTGAAACTGAAAAAATAACATTGTGCTTCATAATCCGATGGCGGGAAGTCTGCCTTTAAGCTGCTATCCCAGAGCCTAACCGAAGTGTTTACTGGCTTAAACCATATCAGTGTTTGGTTTCTAAGTAAATCTAAAGATGATACAAACAATTAATCTTTACTGGCTGTCATATTTACTCAGACACTTTGCAGTTTTTGTAGAAAATTGCTCTCAGTTTGAGAATCGCCGTTAAAATGAGCATCTCATCTATACACCGCTATGCTTTGGGCTAAAGACGTATATTGATGCGACCTTATACCTAAACCAAAACTTTTTAAAATATTCGAGAAATTCGATTCAAACATAATATTTCTTGTTTATAGACCGTTTGAGTAGAGCTTTCTACTAATTAAGTACATGTCATTTGAAACAAATCTGCAAATTGTGGTGTGTTCTGTGACACAATATCCGTCAAACGTATATCTATTGAAGACCTAGAGTACACAAACAGCTGAGCCTTCCATACCAATGAAACCAGCTTCGAGACCTACACTGCTATGATTTGCTGTTACAAAAGACTAAACTACTACCTGCACCATTCTATAAATGGTCTATAAAGGCCTACTTGCTATGCACAGAAGCTTGGCCATATTACTACTACAATTACTTTGTAAGGGGCCAGTTGCCGTCGCAAACGTCAGTATGTCGTCCACCTAAGTTCAATGAATGTTTTCTGATTTGAGAATGTAGCAACGAAGTATTGGTGCCCTTTAAATATTGATGGAATAAGGTGAAACATGGGATTAAACTTAATCTTAAACAGTTGTTTAGAAACCATTCTTTTGTGTAAATACATTTGACATTTAACAATAACCTGCTATCTAATAGTCATCATTTACATTTGGAGCATTCTCAGAATGCATATTAAAACTTTAATTTCAATTTTTTTAATTTAATAATGTTACTAATAATTTTATTATTTTTTAACAAATGTAATTTTTAATAATGTATCAACAAGAATCATAACCTAAAGTTTCCTTTCTTCAATATGACAAATTAATGCAGGAAATCTTTTGTGATAACTTAAAAATAAATATTAAATATTAACTTAGGGCAAATCTCTGTTCTTTTAATTGCAGTTTTTAAAATATTCTTGCCTGATGATGGTTAAACTATTAGAATTAACCGAAACATGTAGCGAGCAGATGTAATATAATTTATGTAAAATATAAGAAATTTGTAGAGAAGACTTTGAACCCTTTTAGGTATTTTTTGAGCCAATTCTTTTACAGAAATCTACAAGACAGTAATTCCAGTTCTTGCCGTAACTTATAATTTGAATGCCTTTGCAGGAAGTATTACATTTTTAACGATCTTTTGTTGTAAGGTGAATAATAGCGTAGCGTGTAAGATTTTTATAATACGCCGGATCCGATCTCGTAAAGTTTTAAGTATTCTTTTGTAAGACGATGCTACTTGTTTTGCAATATGTTGAGTTAGGAATAGTTCCTGAATTAGAGTCTTTTAGGTTTTGTTTGTTTCACTTATTTGATATTGTTATTAGCTCTGTTGCTTATAACGGGAAAAAGCTGAAAAAAGGCCTAATACCCGTACAGAGGGACGGTAGATGTTAAATTCCGTATTTCCAAGCCACAGATGGGCGTGGTTCAAGATGAACTTACCTTAAATGCTATAAGATAAAAGCTCACACACTCACATAATCTCTCAATGTAACTTAAAGATGGCAAAACCTAAGGGTGCCAGAAGCTGAAATCCAAACACTATGCCAACCCGCACAGCTTCTCGCAGGTTAACACCCTGTATATAAAAACTTCCGGAAATATTACCCTGTATAGATATACATTAAATACCAACACCTTGTGTATAGGTACACGGAAATACAACACCCTGTATATAGGTGCACTTACATCAACAAAAGAGTAGTGCATAACTTTGGACGTATATCAGAGCTCTTCCCAAACAAACTTACCCGGGTAAGGCTATTATTTATTTACTTAAAAAAACAGCACCCCTTATAGCTCAGTTGAAGGTTCAATAATAAATGTAATAGATATAATAATTAGTCAACACACGTCGTGGTCCTTGTCTGCTTGGGATAATTGTCCAAAAGACACGTACCAACAATAAAAATATGAAAATAAAATTGAGTTTTCCCCACAAAACACACTACAATAATAAAAAAAAAACAAAATTGACATAGTGGCGTTTTCAGCACAATCCCGAGATGCTCAGTTGTGATAAAGCATTCACTAATTTTGATAGAATGGAAGATCAGGGAGCATTTTCTCTTTTTCATTTGCAAATCCAAAGTCATATATCCGCTTAGGGAGGCGAAAATAAGTTCACAAACCACTTTGTGAAACTTTCACAAAACTAAAAACAGTACTACATAAAACGACACGGATTTGCAATGTCTTCTTGCTGTGAGAAAAACGCGCGCTACCTTATCTTACGGAAGCCGGCAGTTAAGTCCCCGTGGTCCGGGACGACACGCCCGCGGTCCCGGCAACTGCATACGTGCCTCGGACGCCAAAAAAAGCTCGATTCACACCCAACAGAAAGTAAATAAATGTACTCGCCTAATGCCAGTGAAAAGGCTTTTGATCATTTAATTACAGTGTAAACTGACTCTTGAATGGGTCTTTAGCCAAAGTTTACCAGGAAACACATCTGGATTGTGATATCAAAAGCCGTGAAAGATCAACTCCAACAACGTAAGTAATTTATTAGGTGCTTTAGAAAGAATAAAATACCGAACTCATGATAAATAAATATATTTAAAACAAAATTCAGGAACCATACGCAATGCTATAAAATAAGATTACATGCTGTTCTCTGGTTTTCAGCGTACTTTTGGCAATTCTAGTTACTCTCCTATTAATCGTTTTCAGACTATGGTTAATTTAGTAAATGAGCAATATTTCTAGTAATCGTTTAGAGCTGACGACCGTTCAATAGAAAAACTCAACTTTCCTGTGTTGTCAATTATACTGAGTTCTATTATATTTGGGCTCATTTGGCCGAGAGCACTCTTAAAGACGTTCCCAAGAACGAAAAGGAAAAAATTAATTTTCTTCTTATCATTTTGAACATTTGAACATAAATATATTTATTAATGTCTTTTCTACGTAAGAAAATTTTCAGTACCCCTTGCGGCATTAAATTTGTAGATTTTGGCTACTGAAATTTGCATTTCTTGTAAGGTTCGTATGTTGCAAATGCATATTTTAGCAGCCAAAATCTACACATTAAATGTCGCAAGGTGTACTAAAACTTTTCTTACGTCTAAAGAACATTAATAAAATATATAGTATAGGTATATTCAGTTTTTCAAGATGATCATAAATAAATTTATTTTCTTGGGAACGTCCTTATGGAGAAAGGCGCACGACAATTATTCCATTGCTTTCTACTGCTTTCGTATCTAAAATTAACCAAGGCTAAGTGAATTGAATTATATAAAGCATTTACTGAGAAGTTATGTTATGATTTCACTTTGAGTTGGTTTTGCTACTATTTTTGTCTTGTCGTTTTTCTAAGGTACCCTCTCTTTTGGAATTTTGCTGTATACATTTTATGCTATGTTACCTTTTTGAAACAAATACTATTGTTGATATATTATCTTCAGCGTTTTATGGTCCAGGAAAACTTCTAAAAAATGTTCTTCGTAAGCTTTTGTTTACACTAAAAAAATAGAAAAGAATTTTCAGTGTTGTCTTATTTTATGTTAACTCATTGTTGAATTGACAAAAACAAGTAAACTACAGACTAACTAGAATAGAATATTGTCTATTTCTACTATAAAATTACAAGTGCAATCTAGGGCAAGGTGCGCATAGGAAAAACATTTGATTTTATCAGTTATCATAATTTATAGATAATAAAGTTATTTAGACGTTAGATAGCACTTTAAGGATGTCTTACACGTGACCGTGATAAGTTTCTTAATGTATCGGATAACACTGCTTTTTTCTGAGTCAGCAGACAAAAGTATTATTTTTCCAAGTGGTTTTTTTACGTAAGCTGTTTTCTTGAAACGGTAATAACAATGATACGTAATTTGTTTATATAAAAAACTTATTTGATAATAATATTTACACTATAAAGAAAGTCTTTTGGTTATAGCGTAATTGTACAAACTGAAAGCAATAAAAATGCTTGTTTCAGTTTTCGTTGTGTGCCTCAGTTTGTATTTAACGGAAGCTTCAAATCTTACTAAGTCCTTTAGTGACATTAATTCTCCTTCATACTTTGCTAATAAAGTGTTAAACAGTCTAATATTATTGGAAACTGATATTTCACAGCAATGTAAATTTCAAATGTCATACTATGTTGACACTCTGTTATCCAGTCCAAAATCCTTTTGGGCACTGCAGAGTAAGTAAATATTAAGAGGTAAGCAACAATATTAAAATCAGTTCTTATAAGTTCTGCTATTTTAGTGTTTGATTCTGGGGCCAAACTCCCTTCAGGGATTTTTACAGGAAATCTTGTGGATCTTGGATTTTTTGAACAATGTATAAACACTTACAATAATGCTACTGTGGAAATAATATTTGGGAAATACTGTATAGGGGTAATACCTTTTACTAGTGTACTTGATGCTACCAAATTACCGCATTTTGTAAGTATACTTCTGTTCTGATTTTTCCAAAAATAGTGATATGTGCTAATACCTTAGCAAATTCCAAGAAGCGTTCTTCCAAGAATAGAAGCTGGACTTCAAATTGCTACGTGTTTGCCTTCTGGATGTTTGGCCCATGAGATAGAGAAGATTTATGAAAAACTTGATGTTCCTTTAGAGTTTGATGAATCTTTGTGTCAAACAAAGGCGAATAAAACAAAACTTAGTAATGGTGACATAGCCATGGTGTAAGTTATTTTTGTAATTGTGTTTGGTTTAAGTGATGAATGGGGAAGAATAATTTACCTTTTTCAGATCATTTTTAGCTATAATATTCAGCGTGATATTATCCTCTACAGCTTATGATATTGTCATCACTTATTTGCGGAAAAGTATAGCTTATTCCAAAGCTATGATTACTCCAAGATATTTTAATTTGTCTAATTTTAGAACCATTTACTCCAGTTTTCCTGGCTTTTTCAGTATTAACAAATGGCAAAAAATTGATTGAGACGATCAACAAATCAAATCAAATTTCTAGTATACACGGTATACGCGTTCTTACTATTATGTGGATTATTTTGGGTCACAAATACACTATAGGCGCACTCTTACCCGTTAGAAATTATTTACACTTTTTAGAAGTGAATCTCAATAAACTTGACATTTACATTATAACTCAACTTCTTAATTTTAGTTTATAAGAGAACCAGCTAATATGTTTGTTTTCAACAGTTTTGTCTCTGTCGATACCTTCTTTCTTTTGGGTGGTATTGTAGTAGTTTATACTTTTATGGGCGCAATGAAAAATGGAATAAAATTTAATATATTTTCATACTACATTCATCGATACCTAAGGTAATGTTGTGTTATTGACTAATTATTTCACTTTTTTTAGTAATTTACTAAATTTTTAGATTAACACCATTAATTGCTGTTGTTATAGGCATTTATGCGACAATTTTGAAACATTTGGGTTCTGGGCCAATTTGGCCTGGTATGATTCATTCTCATTTAGTTAATGCTTGCCAACAGCATTGGTATTGGGCGCTCCTTTATGTTCAGAATTTTGTTTTAGTTGGAGACGAAATAGTAACAAACGTCAAAATATATTGCTATAGTCAGTACATTGATTAATGGATGTTTTAGTGTATTATTCAGACATGGTACTTAAGTGTTGATTTTCAACTGTTCCTGATATCACCAGTTCTTTTGCTTTCCTTAAAAAAGTGGCCGAGAATAACCTTAATAGTGATAGGAATCCTTACCATTTTATCCAGCATAGCAGCGTTTCTGACTTCTTGGTTTCTAGAAATAAGTCTGAACATGTTCACTAAGTTTGAGTAAGTAAATGGTAGTTGTTGGTTAATACAATTTAAATCTTTACTTACTTTTGTATTCACCAGCATAGACAGATTTAGCAATTACAAAAAGTATTTTTATTATCCTGCATGGATACGCTGCTCGCCATGGCTAATTGGTATTATTGTTGGGTATGTAATATTTGAAATAAAACAAAGACAGAAAAAGATTGTTGTAAATAAGGTAAGCTAGCAATATTGTTACTTAATTTTATTTAAAGACATGTATTTCCAGATAATCGTATTGGTGTTGTGGATGGCGTCCTTGGCGACGCTATACCTTTGCGTGTTTGAAGGGTACGATCTGATAATGTTAAAAAATGATAAATTGATCAACGCTTTTCATATGGCGTTAGTACGTCCGTCATGGGCTATTGCACTTAGTTGGATCATTTTTGCGTGTACAATCGGTTATGGTGGTAAGAAGATCTACAATTTTTAATTGAGTTTAAGTTATTTAGATTTTTTTAATTTTGTAATTGTAGGTCCTGTTAATTGGTTTCTATCTTTACCTATATTTCAAGTAATTTCTAGATTAACGTACAGCATTTATCTAACC
This sequence comes from Ignelater luminosus, assembly GCA_011009095.1. Lineage (NCBI taxonomy): Eukaryota > Metazoa > Arthropoda > Insecta > Coleoptera > Elateridae > Ignelater > Ignelater luminosus. The sequence goes on from VTPC01007601.1 coordinate 8,852, forward strand.
CACTATGCGGTGCTGTTCGTTGTAGCAGCACAATTAACAACTCCTGCTGTGTTTAGTAATTTTCAAATGGTAAATGACGTTTGTAAGACTATACCACATTATACCGACTGTTATGAATTTTATTTTCCAGTTGTATAGGTTTTGGAGCGATTTCATGTGTATACTCGCTGTTTCGACTATATTTACCTTGGCATTCGAATCACCGATAATTGCTATTGAAAACTTCTTGTTGTATAAAAGTTCTACAAAGGTTTCCAAAACATAATTTTTTTTATATCGTTCGTTTAGTTTATTATGTTGTGCAAACAAAATTAATAATAATAGTAACAAAATAAATAAAAAAATGTTAGAGTTGTTATGGAGTTCTTTCTTATACCCCTCTTGAGAATGTTGTAAATATAAATAATATTGGCTCACCTTAAAGAAGTGAGTGATGGGCTTCAGTTGCTAGTTGGGCCGATGATTTTTTGTGATGGAAAACCTAAAATATTTCTTTATGTAAACACTAGGAAGTACATTGAACATGGAAACTAGTCTAGTAGCAACAGCAAGTCAAGGTTGCTTTAGATCTCCTTCTGGAGTATCTTCAGCCAAAGATGGCTAAATGTGGTGGGATTTACGACGCAGATATCATTCATATGTTCCTTTCAATTCGATAACTAAAGCATTATAAAGTGGAAGTTGAAGTAGCGCGCAACAGATTCTAAAGTTGGTAATGCCGGTGTGTTTGGAAGAAGTATGGATCTTGATGGGAGCGCGGCCTGGGTGACTGTGTTACTGTCATTGGTTAAAGCAGCTATTGGCGTCGACGCAAGTGTTGGTAGTCGGCTCGGTCTATTGGAGGTGGCGGCGATGGTAAGCTATCGGCGCGTCGCGTGTCTGATATTGGTATACAGCTGGTTGGCGCAAAAATGTTACATTGTTGAATAGAAGGTTTCTACGTGTTACCTTGTTGAATGATATGTATTGGCTGTCGTAAATGTCGTTAACGTTAATTGATGAAAACTAAGGATGTATACAAATAAAGAAAAGCTTTACTTCGCAAAATATTGTACCTTTGATAGTTGGAGCATATAAATGGCTTTCAGGACCACTGTAGAGGTACAGCTCGGTGGCGATCGATTTGAACAAACGGTGGCAGTGGACAAGGTAGGAACTTCGAAACCGCAAACCTACTAGCCATAAATATAATTCTAATAAACCTTATGTTATAGATTAATACTAAAGTTTACTCATCAGGGTTTCTTTAATTGTTGCACTATTTGCGGACTAAGCTCCGCTTTTAACGCTGTCATCAACTACTACCACTATCAAATGGTTTAGTAGTCTTGAGCTTACTGATTCACTCTATGTTATTCTGGTTATGCAGTCTTCTTTCGTGTTTAGTAGCAACGTCCACTTTTCCGATGTTTTGATTAAGGCGTGTCACAGCCCCGAAAATAAATGCTATCGACCCAGATCGGTTTAAGAATCTGTTTATATATTGATAGTTTGTTATGTATTGACAGTTGCGAATTTCTTCTTAAAAGCCAATACATTTTCTGATATTTTATACTGAGCTCTTTCCGTTTCTTTTTTGACATCAGACTTGTATCTTATTCTGTGGGAGATAATGTTATCGTTGATAATCATTGGTGGCTGATTCCTTATGGTTTTGTTGGTTAAGTTGCAGTAATGTGAGTTTCTCAAATAATAATTAAATTTTGAGTGAAATCTTTCCGAAAATAATTAAATTATTATCAGAGTAAATTATTATCACTTTGTAGTAGTTTTAAAAAACTTAAGAGATTTTAGTTTGCTTAAGGTGAAGCCCTAAAATCTTTTTCGAATTATAAAAAATTGTGGGAACCTCCTGCTATGATGTAATTAGGGATGCCACCTGTCTTTTTTATTAAATCGGAAGGAAAATTTAGTGTCGAAACACAAATGACTTGCCTTCGTGTAGTTTGGAAAAAGGAAGGAAAACCAAATCACCAAACACAAACACAATAAAGTTATTTCCAAAGGCTTAGTACTAGTACTTAGTACTATTGAAACACACAACCTTGACACCACAAAAGAAACTGTTAAAAAGGTAAAACCAAAAATCACAAAAGAAACTGTAGCAGCCAGTATCCATTTAACAGAGAGTCAAATTAAATGTAAAGAGATCATCTCCTTAAAAGCGATGTAGAAAATCAACAACGAAAGACATCTATGCCCAAAAAACAGCAGAAAAGGATTATAGTGGGCTCTCAAGTAAACGAAATTTGTAAATTAAAAGTAGCCCCTAAGGTAAAATCGATTCACATTTGCAAGTTATCCACTGACACCACAGCACAGGAAGTTCTTGACCACGTGGTATCGGTAGCTCCAGTAATATAATGCGAAAAAATTGAATCGAAATTTCCAAAATATTACTCCTCATTTAAACTTGATGTGAATGAAGGCGATGCTGATAAGATTATGGATCTAACTGTATGGCCGAAAGGAACCTGCATCAATAATTTTTTTTACCGAAAAAATCAACCTCGGCTCATACAAAAGTAAACGGTGTTGTTAGAAATAGCGTGCAAAATAAAGAGATAAGTTCAAATTGTAATAATAAATTTACTATCGTGCATATTAATGCTCAGTCTGTTCGAAATAAAATAATAATTTTTGAAGATTTTGTAAATAACTTTAGAATAAAAATAGATGTACTGTGTGTAAGTGAACATCACATGCGACCTGGTGAACCAGAAAATTTTCTCCTTAAAAATTATAAAGTTATAAGTCACTATACAAGATCAACCACTACAGGTGGAGGTGTTATAATACTTTGTAAAAATAAGATTTTATACAATCCTTTAGATAAAATTAGTGAACTGTCAATCGAAAAACATATCGAGATTACAGCAGTAAATTTTGTGCGGGAGGAAATTATTTGCGTTACAGTTTATCGGCCTCCAGCTGGGGATTTTGATGTATTTATGTATAAAATGAATGAATTGTTGATAATTTTAAATAATTTTAATTGTGAAGTCGTAATAAATGGAAATTGTAATATTAGATTCAATATCAAAGACAAAACTTATGTTAAATTTATAGATATAGTAAACTCTTATGGATTTGTGCATACTATTACCGAATCGACTGGACTTTCAAATTGCATTGACAATATCTTAGTAAATTTTGGAAATTTTAGACAGTATAATACTTGGGTTGAGGATCCTGGACTATCGGATCATAAAGCTATATTTATTACCATTGAATGCAAACCTACTTTCAAGGATGAAATCACCTCATATAGACCTTATACAGATGTAGGCAAATTTAGATTTTTTAAATTAATAGAAGCTATAAATTGGAATTTTGTAAATGAAATTCATGTTAATGTTAATAGTAAATTTTCAAAATTTATTACTATCTTAATAGAATCGTTAAATTGTGCATTTCCTGTGGTTACACAAACAAATAAAATCAAATCAAATCAAAAACTAACATGGTACACGTCGGAATTAAGAAAAATGAAGGATCATTTAAATTTTTTAAAGGAATTAAATAAGGATTTTCCCAACTTAAAACTAAATGAATTGATAAATAGTTTTCGTGTAAAATATAAAAGAGATGGGACGGGCAAAAAGTAACAAGTACATTAAACAAATCCATAATAGCAATCAAAAGCCTAAAGTGTACTGGGATATAATTAATGAAAACAGAAGGGGTAAAATAGTCTCGAACAAGATTAGTTTTGATGTAAATAAATTAAATAATTTTTTTATAAAACAACCGGAGAATGTATTGAATAGTCTTCCTTTAGTACAAAACACTTCCAGTCCAAGTATTCAACAAACAAATGTTAAGTTTAGTATACAACCTGTATCAGAAAATAATATGCGTGACGCAATAAATAGATTAAAAAATAAAACTAGTCGTAATTATTACAATTTAAATGCAGTGTTAATTATGTGTATTAAAAACATAATCATACCACCGCTTACTAAAGTATTCAAGGGTTGTATTGAAGAAGGTATATATCCCAATGCCTTAAAAATTTCCAAAGTTATACCCATACATAAAAAGGGATCGTTGAATGATATGAATAACTATAGACCAATTTCTCTTGTTCCCATTATATCTAAAATATTCGAAACGTTAATTAAAGATCAAATTGTAGATTATTTTGAAGCTAGTAAACTATTTTCTAATCAACAATTCGGCTTTCCTAAAAATAGGTCAGTAACCGAAGCTATAAATTGTCTTTTAGATTTTGTAATTGAAGGTACGGAAAAAGGATCTTGGGTAGGGGCTTTGTATTGTGACCTACAGAAAGCTTTTGATTGCGTCAATCATGATACTCTGTTACAAAAATTACAGTTGTATAACTTTGATACTTCTAGTATTAAGCTGTTTCAATCATATTTACAAAATCGCAAACAAAAAGTTTTTCTAAATAATACTTACTCGGAAGAAGGATTATTAACTTGTGGAGTTCCACAAGGATCCGTATTGGGTCCTATCTTATTTGTTATATATATTAATGATTTACATACGACAATATTATCCGGTAAAGTAATTTTATTTGCTGATGATACAACGTTCTTGCGATATCATCAAGATGAGAATAATTTGTTTAATGAAATGAACATTCATCAATCTAAAATCGAAAATTGGCTAATACAAAATTGTTTAAAATTAAATGTAAATAAAACAGAAAAACTAATCTTTTCACATCGAACGCTTGTAAATCATCAAAATGAAGATTCTGTGAAATTTCTAGGAGTATGGTTAGATCTTGTATTAAGTTGGGATAGTCATATTGAATATTTAGCCACGATTCTTTCAAGAAATTTATTTGTTCAACGTAACTTAACTCATATTGTACCTACTCAAGTAGCTGTAACCGCATATTATGCTTTAATAAACGCACACATGGCTTATGCTGTTGTATGTTGGGGACATTCTACTCATGCTAATAGAATCTTCAACCTGCAAAGAAAAGCTATACGTATCATTACAAAAAAATCTTATACCGATGATGTAAAACAAGATTTTATTAGTTTAAGCATATTAACATTTTCATCCCTTTATATTTTTAATAGCTTAATTCAAACTAAAAAATATTTAGACGATTATAATACACAAAATAATGTTCATAATTATAGTACAAGAGATAACTTTAAAATTCGTTTAGATTACTTGCGTCTTAATTCAAGTAGATATAGTAAAAATTATTATGGCCCTTTGTTTCTCAAAAAATTGCCTGTGAACATTGTAAATTTGCCATTAAAATCGTTTAGAAATAAGATTAAAAGATATCTGATAAGTGAAGCCTTTTACTCAATTCAGGAATTTATGGATCATGAATTGAATTCCTGTAGCATAGACATGTAAAATAAATACAGCTTTATTATCATATCAAGAGAGATCTGTGATATATAAGAAAAAAAATTTACTCTGTTTGCTTTTTTTAAAATTTATAATTTGCATTATGTATTTTATTGTATTTATTTATTGTATTAAGTATTAGTGGCTTGTTATTCTACACTGTATTAAACTTTATTGCATTATTGACTTGTGCAAATACTAGCATAAATGAATAAATGAAATGAAATGAAATAATAATAATTTTTAATTATAATTTAATATATTTACCAGCGTTACACACCTAAGTTAA
>VTPC01007603.1:11283-54365 GCA_011009095.1 Ignelater luminosus
AAAATGTAGTGCCTGGATCAACATGATTATGAGATAGAGGCACGCTTGCGGAAAGGTTTAATCGACAATTTCGAGTTGTTAGCATACTGATTAATCAGAACTGCCCCTGAAGATGCGTCAGCAGGATTGTCATTTGTCTTGACATGTGGTTATTGGTCTGGGTTTGTAAATGCCTGAATGCGAGCAACTCTATTGACCACGAAGGTTTTCCATTGTTGCGATTTGCTTTGATTCATCCCAGGGTGATCATGGAGTCCGTCCACGCATAGACGGACTCAGTCTGAAGTTCTAAGGACGATGCGTTTCTGTTTAGTAGTTTGGCTACAAGCTCTACTGCGCAAAGCTCTAGTCTTGCTGCTATCTGGAAGAGTTTTAACTATTGCTCTATTGTTTCTTGATCATTTCTGCGGTGAGAAACCTCCTTTGCGAAGCATTGTTATGATTTGGTTTGGAGGATAAGGACCTCTTGTAGGGTGTTGGCTCCTAACAATAGATCGTCGACGTAGAAATCTCTCTTTGTAACTTTTGACGCCTCCTGGAAGGTTTCTGCTTCATCAGCTACTAATGGTTGGAGCGTTTTGATGGCTAGGTATGGTGCTACGGTTGTGCCATAAGTTATTGCTGTTAGACTATATTCTCGGATTGGCTTCGTTGGATCGAATCTTCATATTATTCTCTAAAATTGTTAATCCTCTTCGTGAACTTGTATTTGGCAATACAGTCTCTCTATATCGGCTGATAATGCTATTTTGTGCGTTCTTCAGCGCAGTAGGGTGTCTGCATGCTCATGCTGTAGACGTGGTCCCGTATGCATCTTATCGTTGAGGCTGTCGCCACTGGATATCTTGGCAGACGTGTCGAATACCACGCACAATTTGGTAGTTGTGCTGTCTGCTATGAGTACTGCTTAGTGAGGAATATAGTACCGTGCTTGGTCTTTTTCTTCTTTCTAGGTATTCTTTCATGAACGGATGGTATTGTTGACCCAATTCTTTATCCTTTGTAAATATCTTTTCTTGGAGCATTTCTGCTATAGCTTTGGATTTTGATGTTCCTAGAGTCACTGTTGTGTTCTTAAATGGTAGGCGTACCGTGTTGAGCTGCTTGCTGGATGATGAGCGAAGTACGACATTGATACTCACTTGATTTGGGACTTGCTTGCTGCCTAGGTTGGTCTCTATGGAGAAGGATGTGATATCCCTTGCGGCACTAGGCGTGGCATCTCTGGATGCTGTTGTGAGATAAACATCTGATACAAATTACAGTACTTGCAGCGTAGTTTCTTGTTGATTCTAAATTCTTTTGTTTCAATTCTCTCATTGTTTTTAAGGATTGGAATCTTTTTTGAAGAAGTTTTATTAAATCCTCATAGTTTTGGACCTCGTGGGTGTTTTCTAATGACTGTTCATATGACCGGTTGGTTTCTGAATCCCATTTCCTGGTGATTATGCGTGTTATAAATAAACCCCCAAGATGGTTAGATTCCTGGCTGCCTCAAGACGTTCGGTTATGATGTCGTACAGTCGCTTTATTTTCTCAGATGATTTTTTTTAATGGGCGGGAAGTCCATGATCTTGTCTAGTAACTTCGCGATGATCTTTTATTGTTGTACCTGGTTGTCAGCGGTTTCTAAGGGGTTCAGTAGTTGTCTTCAGAGATGGCTAGATGTTGAATTACTCGGCTCGATTCACCATGTACGTGCGTCTTCAAATAATGCATTTTCTCGATATTGGTTAGGGTAGGTTTGGAGTGAACTATCTCCTGAAACAGATTGTAGAAGACGGTTCATTGTTCGTAATTTCTCGTGAATGTTGGGAGCTGTACTGACGGAAGCGGAATGTTGTAAGGTTTCTCTTCTTTGAGATGACTAGACTTGCTGATTTGCTATACTTTTTGGTCGATGGTTTCATAATGATCTTCAGTGAAGTACTCTGCTGTAGAATCTTCTTCATAGATACATATTTTTTCTTTTAATTGATGAATGGGGTCCTATTGATCGTTCAACTTATTTTGTACAATTCGGTAATGTGTTTGAGATTTCTCTTGTGCTAATTTGCTTCTTATACGTGCAATAGTCTAACGTAGTGCTTGATTCTTAGGTGTTGTCTTTTGAAACTGAGGTGCTGTATTTCTTCGATTTTTCCTGCTAGTGAGTCGATGCATTTATGGGTTCGTTCTCCTTCATTACTTGTTTGTGCAATCTGTTTTAACGCCGTTGCTGCTTAATGTTCCTCCTCTTCAATTTTCTTCTCGTGCTCCATAATATACTTATTAGTGATTTCATATACTCTTCTTACTTCGTCACAGTAGTTGGAGAAGAAGTAGGCGTGATTTGGTATATTCAGCTCAATGATTTACGTGTTTCTTGTTTTTATTCCTGCCAGTAATCGTTGATCGTAGTATTCTTTTGTCTTCCTTACTGATGAATCTTTTTTCATATTGATGTACAGCTTCGTGATGAGCTGCCCTGTTTCTTCTTGATGAAGATACTTGATAACTTCTGGTTGGAGCTTCTTAATGTGGTCAAGTGGCTATTGGTTCGGTTGCTGCAATAATTGAGTCTTCTGAATGGACTCGGATGTGTTTGGTTACTTTTTGGAAACCGTTTGATGTGGCGGTTGTTACTTCCTTCTTCTGTGTAACTATTATTCGTTACTTCTTATCTGAATCCTTGTAGCGAATTCTCTTTTTGGTGCAGCTGTGAATTCGTTATATGTTGTTACTTGGCGTTGATAGTGCCGATGCTAGTGGTGGCGTCTTAGTTCGAAGGACCATAAACAGTTCTGTAATTAATTGTTGTAGGCTTGGTGGACGGTATTTCCACGCTGGTGTGAAGTTCGACGGACCATCGACACAATTTAAATTTCTCTTCTTTGGTTATGTGTTCTGCGTAGTATCTATAACACATTAATTTTATCTTAATTGTTAAACATATTTAAGATACGCTACACAATTAAAATTCTTTTTATTTTAGTTACGAAATTTATGCAAATCAAACACATTGTTCGAGTGCAGAAGACGATAGGAATTAAGAAACGTGGTGGGCTAGTCCGACTCTGTATGGTGGGTAATAAAAATCGTTATAATGTTGGGTTTTAAGTATTTAAAACATGAAAATCTATATGCCACAGGTCTTGAAGAATATAGCAAGCAAAGTTATTCAATTACTTAATTTTAGTAGTCGTTTGTCAGAAGGTTTATAATAAGTCGTCAACATTCTTTAACGCGCAGGCTTATTTACTAGAAGGAATTTCTTTACAATAGGACAATCTTCTCAAAATAAGAAATTAATATGATAAAAATCTTATCCTTCTTAACCGACATGTTTACCTTCATTACTAGCGTATTTATTATTATTTGTTTAAAAACGAAAATATTTATGTCTTAATTATCGTGGTCAGAACTCAAGTAAACCTGAACAATGTCAGACCAACGACAAAAACTTGATTCCAATAAAATTATGAACCTGTTTTCACGAAACGAGGCACATTTCATTTTCTTCATCCTTTACGATTAACTCGGATGTAAACCTTTGTATTTTATAGCTTCGTCGCATAAAAAGATGTAAATTCTATATTTAAAACGGACGTTATTAGTACCATTGTAAAATAAATAAATTATTTTAAAAACAGTCTTAATTAAAATGTAAATGGTCGTGTTTTGGAATTGTTATGGAGCCAGACAGCACGTGCACAGACTATAAGAGTCCCTTTTAACACCTTGAAAACACACCCTTTACAAATAATCTCCAGGGCTGTGCACACAAGATACCAAAGCGAAAAGGCATGAAGGGGTTTGAGGTTGTCGCTATTGACAAAAGAGGATGTTGTTTCTGGTTTTTTAAGCCCCGAGCTTTTAGAATGTTGGACAATTTTATGTGTGTATTTAGTAAATTTCGAAACTCGTGTCCTAAAAGAATTTAATAGACGGGAAATGAAACCTTAAGGATTTTTATCTACGGTTTTCTTTTCTTATGTGTCTCTTGTGAAGTAATACATCTAAACGAGTTGCGTCCTGAAAATAGAAACAGAAAATTCCATTTACCACGACATAATGGACAGTTCAGAAAAAGAAGTTCCCTTTATGGACCTCTACATCATTCAAAGAGTTTAATGGTGAAAAAGCACATTTTATGTAGTTTCAACCTTTATTATACTTTTGCGCCAAATTTATTTAGAAGATGTGACAGGAACCACCATCGAAATCTTGTATTTCTCTCCCTCAATTCCGCAGACCCAAACCTAAGACAACTATTAATCTTTTAAAATGAGCAAAAACACTTTGTACCATCTTAGTTTGACACATTAGGGTCATTTGTCATTGAAATTGTGATGCAAAACTACATATGACCCGTGTAAGGGTAAAGCGAGTAAGGTAATTTCGTAACGTATTCTGTTAGATTTATAAAACGCGATATAACAAATTGCATTTTGGGGTTTTAAAAAAGAATCGGGATGATAAGGATTTTATTACCGTACCTATCATCGTTTTATTACGAAAGCTGAAAGGAAATTTAAATCGTAAAACGTTGTTTGATGTACAAAAGGTATTTCAGTATTCGAGTTCAAGCTTGAACAGTGAGAACTTTTGAGGGTTGTGACTGTATTTGACAATATACAAAATAATTAGTTTCAAGCTTAATTGTACAGAGTACTCCAAAGAGACAGAATCGCTTTGTGTATATTAAGTTTATACTAATTACATTGCCCACCTACTACAATCTTAAGATATTTTTTATCAATAGCTTTATCTCTTAGAACTTGCCTTACGGATCGTGCATTGGAAACAAAAAATTATAGTTTTAGAAATACTAGAATCGTTTATGGAAAGAGTTATTTCCGTTTTACTAAAAATGATTGGAATAGTCATTTTCGATTTTATTTAAATAATTCTTCTCTCATATATAAATAATTTTATACATGTCAGTAATTCCGATTGTTAGAAATAATTAATTTCTTTGGATAAGTACATAAAAACTGGTTTTTAGTTGTTGTGTTATTTTGAGAAATTAGGACCCAGAAGTCATATGACTTTAGAAGTCATATTTTATTAATAGATTTCGTTCTGTCTTTCAATTACAATAATATCTTCATGAACGCACGCCGTATATCACACTGTATTCAGTAAAACGCATACGAGGCTGGATTGAAAAGTTCATAGAAGAAAACTCAAATTGATCTATCATTTAGTTCACTTTTGATAACCGTTAATGCATTTGTATTTCGTGATTTTTCAATTATGGAGAAAAAATAAATTAGAGCTGTCATTAGATTTTTCATTTGAAGGGCAAAACAGCCACTAAAGTTAAAACCAATGTTGAATTTGTCCTTGTTCACCGTAAGTTTTTGGATGTCTGAATTCAAACTCTGGGTCTAGGTGCAAGTTGTGCAGAGAGTACTACATCATCTTCTAGAGCCGCATTTACAAACTTTTCCCGTAAGCCGCCCAATTATACTTTCTATCGAATACTGCGCCCGGTGCCTTCTGGTACACGGGCGCTTTTTTGTGAGAGCATTTTCAGAGATGCATCCGGGGCCTTTGGCTCACGGGCGCATTTTTGTCACTCGATTTCTGACGGCATCCGGTTCCTTTTTGGTTCACGGGCGCTTTATTGTCAGTCGATTTTTGACGGTGTCCGATTTCCTTTTTGGCTTTCGGCGCTTCTCTTACAGCTCGTAGTCGGTAGAATAGCACCTAGACCAAGTCGTCCCGGCGCCTCCTAACGGCGAGAGTCGGGCAACGTTCAGTAAACATCTCAGCGGCGCCTGTCGCGTGCTTGAAGGCTGCTATACCGAGGAAGACGGCTTCTATCTATTCCCTGCGGAGCTACCACGCCGCTTTTAAACAAAGCGGGACAGGAATTTTGATGTGGGTTGATCGTCAGGTGCAGTCCTAGCGTCCTGACACAGGCCGGGCTTTCAATAATCAAAACTTATATCTCTGCTGGCGGATAGCCAGCACGCCCGACCAGAATCTCTTTTTGGCCGGACACGGTCCTATGCGTATGTGGGAAGCCTTTCCCCAGCGAGGCCAGGCGTAAACAATATGTTTCTCGTGGGTACTGTCGACCCAACCCCGAGACGGACCACATATGCCTATTATGTAACGTGGAATATAAAAATTTGCAGGCTATGCCGCAACATTTTAGACAAGCCCTCGTTCAGGGTACCCAAAATCTGTAACTACTCCAGAAATCCTAGACAGGATCCATGATATGTTGTTAAACAACCGTCGAATAAAAGTTCATGAAGTGGTTCAAGCTGTGGGCGTCTCGTATGAACGGGTTGTCAATATATTGCACCAAGAGTTGGGATTAAAAAAACTTTCACTAAGATGGGTGCCGCGTCTGCTCACTCCAGAACAAAAACACATTCGCACTCAAACTTCAGCTGAGTGTTTGCAGTTGTTTAGAAAAAGTCCAGTTGATTTCATTAGGAGATTGGTGACTATGAACGAAACTTGAATTCACCAACATATCCCAAAAACCAAACAACAGTCAAAAGAGTGCCAGGGAGAATTCGTCCCGAAGAAGGCAAAACAGTTCAGTCTGGAAAAGTGATGACTTCTGTTTTTTGGGATGCTAAGGGCATTTTACTTATTGATCATCTTGAGAAAGGAAAAACCATAACAGGCCAATATTACTCAGCATTTTTAGAACAACTAAATGCAGGAATTCATAAAAAACGCCCTGGAATGTCTTGTTTCACAAGAACAATGTCACCACTCTATGCAAGTGTAATTGTTCAACAAACAAAAGCCGAGTTGAAGTTCGAAATTGTTGGTCATCCCCCCTACTCACCCGAGCTGGCTCCGTCAGACTTTTTCTGTTCCCCAAACAAAAAATTTCTATCTGAAAAGAAATTCAAGTTCAATCAAGAAGTCGTCAACGCTTCAAATGTATATTTTGCAGGCCTCGAAGAAAGCCATTTACGTGAAGGGATTGAACGGTTGGAGATGCGTTGGTTCAAGTGTGTTGAATTACATGGTGATTACGTAGAAAAATAAAATATATCTTATGTTGAATTTCATTTATATTCACTTTCATTCCGGAAACTTTTTATTCTAACCTCGTATGTCGTCTAGACATTTAAGAAATAATTTCTTAATATCGTATTTAAGTTTAAAAGTAAAAATTCTGGAAAGAAAGATATTTTTTAGAATACAGTTTGTCAGTATATTTCCAAATATTTAGACACAATAAGTTTTGTTAAGTGACGTATCGTCTAGACTAGATAATGTGTATGCTTTTGCGAATTCATTTTTATTATCTTTTATTTCTTTAAAAAATATTTTTAAATGGTAAATTAATAAAATAACTATTGTGAATGCTTATAACCTGTCAAGATGCAGACGATTAGTTACTTCCCAGCGGGCAAGGAACATCCTGTTTTCACTTGCAAAATAATACATTCCGTTGACCAATTGGAGTAAAGGTTATGTTTCGATTGCCAATCAAAGTTTTTCGCGCTTGTTTGATTTTGTAATGAAACTTCATATCTTAAATATTTCCTATTCTGTAATTTTCGTCACAATTCCGTAGTTATCTAGCTGACAGCATGCCGCACTGAGTCCTGTTCCGTTCGACGTCCACCTTGGGCGGCTTTTACAGTTCGGCTTTCCGTATTTTCAGTTGAAGTACAGCTTGCATAGGTATAGTTTTCGTTGTAAAAGATTTCCATCTATCGCAACTTATCACAGACGACTTTTTAGTGCTTACTGTGGAAACTTACTGTAATGGGTAGATTGCGCAGAGCAACTAAACTTCATTGAATCTTGCCACAACGAATTTGAAACAATTTCAAACCTTAATTTTCTGGTGTGCTGGATGACTATCGTTTACCGTTGATCTTATTATGGACAAATTTTGTTAAGTTTGAGTCACGGATTATATGTATTATCGTAACATGCTGTATTATACAACATTAGGAAAGTTAATGGAATTTTAGAATATTTGCCCACTGAATCTTGTACATAAATGAAATTCTCTTCTTCTTCTTCTTCCTATCCTCTTGTCAGGGTAGACGTAATTATTGTTAGCTTTTCCTTGTGATTTTTCTTATTATTTTTCTCCATCGTGCTCTGTAATTCTCATTCCTGCTAGCTTTTTGTATAGATAAGTTTGTAGCTACTTTTATCTTGTCGCTTCATTTTTTTGCTGATCTTTCTCTTGGTCTGGAACCTTCCATCTTCCCATACACAACTAATCGTTCTATATTGTCAGGGTTTCTCCTAAATATGCGGCCAAAAAATTCATGATCCTGAAATCTATGGTGTCACATAGCCGTTGTGGTTTATTAATTTCTTCCAGGATTGACTGATTTGTTCTCCTATCCAGCACCACACTTCTGTTGCACCAATCTTATTTTTGTCTTGCGCTTTAAGGGTCCACGATTTAGCACCGTAGAGCAGTATGGGAAATACTAATGTTTTAATTACTTGTTTTTTGGTGTTCACTATTATGTCACTGTCCATCCATGTTCTTTGGAGATTCTTGGCTGCTCTTTTACCCATTTCCCATCTTCGTTTAATTTCATCTGTACATCCTCTGTTGTAATTTATTAGTACTCCGAGATATACAAAGCTGTTTACTACTCGGCATTGTTCTATTTGCGTTATGTCCGGCCGGTTGTTATTTTCTTCTATCTACTATAATAATTTTGATTCTCTTGTTTCACAGCAGGTCCATACTCATTACTAGTTATTTCTAATCGTGTTATAAGTTCTTCTAGTTCTTCTTTTATGTTTGCTAGTAATGCAGTATTGTCCGCATACCGTAAGCTACTGATTTTAACGCCTCCTATCCAGTTTTCCAAGGTTTTTCTCATAATGTATTCTCCATATTATATTAAAAAGTAGGGGCAACAGGATGCAGCCTTGCCCGATACCTTTTTCGATTGTTAGAGGCTTGCCATCTACTCAGACTACTGTATTGTTATTGATGTACAGTTTTTGTGCCAAGAAGACTATTCAAACCATTTTTCAAACCAAATTTCTTAAATTAAATCTGGAATATCAAAGATTTTTGATTCCATGTTATTTAGTTGTAAAAACAATACTTGGCAACACTCAAAACCTCACTTAAAATTAGTAGAGCCTCTGCATATATTTCTCTCTAATTACAGACCTAATATTCTTATTAGGAACATGAAAGAGGTAAAATAATGGTATAATTACTTACACCTTCTTGTGCAGGTACCTTTTCTCCATGGTGCTGCTAGGATTAGCATCGAGATGCTTATAAGAATATTTAAGAAGATCAATTGTCCTCGGGTAACTTAGTCTGACAAACCTCAGCATCCAATACTCTCTGCGCTTAACAATGTTCCAGACCAAAGTTTCTTATTTGACTTCAGCCTGTTGTTACATTCTTACTTGCATTACACAAGATTGTTCGCTTTTTTCCCTTGTGGCAAACCTTATGTGTGAGAAATTAGAAAACCGTTAATATTGGCTGCTACTCCATTGTTTCTCCATCCTTTTCTCTGTTTTCTTTTTGTGCTAACAAGGTGATTCTTCCTTCCCATTCCTCCTTATTATTTCAAAGATTTTAGTAATAATCACCAGCATGGTACGATGATGAAACAAAGCGCAAATAACTAGGCAGTGCTCCTTATGACAAGAGATCTCAAATTGTTTCACGACATACAAAAGCTTGAGAACGACTAATTTATGGTTCTCACTAATCTCAGAAGACACGATATGTAGTTAAAACTTCTGAACCTGTTTTTCGTTTATAGAAAAGTCTCAGATGAGCAAAGTTTGACTATTTTTTCTTGCATCCGTGGCAGAATCTATTCTTGGCAGCCTTGACGCTTCTTTTGTCTAAATTTTAGTAATGATGCCAGTTTCTAGAAGGACAGGTGCTTTCCCACTAAGTCAGAGGAAATTTGAAATTTAAGGATACAGGTTTCAACAAGTCTTCACGATGTTTTACTTCAAACTCTATTACTATTAATGTTTTAATAAAAGTTTGTAACTTCTAAAGCTCTGGTATGTAAAATCTAACATTCCAAAACATAACTTAAACGAATATGCTACAACTGTGCTGATTTTTACAAAGAAACACAAAAAGGTATAGCCTTGCAGCAATATTTTCAAAAACTCTAAGATGACTTTTAGCATTTGTGGACAGCGCAATTACTAAAAGGTTGGCATTTCCAATGTTTTGATGGATCAAAGGCCGTTCTAGAAACAAATTCTTTTTCAATCGAAAATTGAAACGGGGAAATTTAGTAAATGGTCGAGTTACATGGAGGCATTACTCGTGGCAGTGCACGCGGATATCGAAGCTGGTAGGGATCGTATGGACTATAAAGCAGCACCAACGCGTGAAAATGTTGACGCAAAGATATGAAGCAACCTTAGTTATAACAGTGAAGACCAGTCAAGAGTAAATTTACCGAAAGTAAATCTGCGAAATTGGTATTTTTCAAGTACTTGTTACCACAAAAACCAGCAAACCGTAATAAATTGTATAGAATTTTCAAGTGTTGTTTGAACTAGAGTAAACCATCTTAAAAAGTTCTTGTTGTAATATAGATTCACTCCAAAGTACATGTCCAGAATGAAAGCCAAGACAAAAATCAGTTTATTCAATTTTCTTGATACAAATACATACATTAGTTAAATATAAGTTAACAGAGATATTCACTTTTGGCTTAAAAATCAAAGTTACAAGGAAAACACATTAACTAAAAAATATTTAAAAAATAAAAAATAAAACTCTCATCTCAATAATATTCCCGTTTTTTCCAATTTTCTTTAGAATAACCAATAACTTCCTTTGGTATATTTTTAAGTTGAGAAGGTTCTGTTACATCTAACATAATTATTTAGTTAATTTCTAGTTATATTCTTAACATTACTAAACTACCTTGTACGATTAGCGCTCCAGATGCTGCAGTTTCATCTAAGCTTGTTTCAGCATGACATGTATAAATGCCCGAATCCATTTTGGTAGTCTTTGTGATGATAAGGGAATGGTCTGATGTTTTTATAAAGCGTGGTTCTTCATCAAAATTAATTGATTTTCTATTGTGAAGCCAAAAAACTCTTAAAGCTAGGTTCTTATCGTGAGTCACTTTGCAATGAAAAGTTGCTTTAGTTCCAGCTATTACCGCTAAACGTTCTAAGTCGTTCATGATCTCAGTGTGTCCTATAATTATAAAACAGTTTAATAAAAATCAAGTTATTAATTTTATATTCTATGTAATACTTCTAACAGTAAAATTAAATGATCTCATAGTGCTTCCAAATTCATTTTCTGCATAACAAGTGTACTCCCCACTATCTTCTAATTGAAGATTACTAATATGCAAACTTCCACTATTTAGAACTCTGAATCGCTTTGGCAAAGATATTTTGCCATTATGAGTCCATGTGATTTTTGGATGTGGCACGCCTGTTGTTTTGCAAATTAGAGACGCGTCTCTCCCATCTACTGCTTCTAAATCTGTGGGAATCTCTTTTATTTGTGGCACTAAAACAGAAGCGATATTTTCTTCATCAATTACTGACCGCTGTCATGTTACAGTAATACTTACTTTTGGAAGTACATAAGCCAATTGAGCTAGCTAACAGGTAAAGTGCAATAAAATGCGCTGTCATGCTAATGTTCGTTTTCTGAAATGAAATTCGTGTTTAATTGACAAATTAGAGAATCTTGACATAAATAGCAAAAATATTATGCGCAACTTTGTTTTTCAGCTTTACCAAGAAGGTAAATCTCAATAGCTGTCAAGACAGAAGAAACCTAACTCAAATTATCCGTTTTTAAAAAGACAATAAAACTATTAAGCACAGGAAATCACAACTTCTTTTATCTCTTTAAAACACAAAATTTTAAAAACTAAGGCAAGAGATTTTATTTTATGATTTGACAGCATCTCGTCCTACGTTGGTTACAATAATGTAGAGCAATTCGGAGCCTACCTGGTATTACTCATCTGCAAGATTCCGTATTTTCTCGCGCGCATTTTATGCTCCATTCTATACAACTTAACGATATAACAAGCTGTTCTGGAGTCAAACACCACGTGTATACTGCCAGGAAAGTTAGAAATTGAAGCAGATTTACATATTTAATGACGATTGATAACTTCAAGAGAAATCCAAATTATAAATTTTATCTCTTCAATCGTAATTAACTATATTAGTTTGGAATTTTTAAATTGGAGAAAACTTTAAGACAGTTTTTTGTTTCAAATATGTCTAACTTGAAGAGACCCCTTTTAGAATTACCTTACCCTACTAGCAATTCATAAGGATGATTTGCGTCTAGAAATCAAACAGTAAGGTCTTGCGATGTATTTTGCGTAAATTTCTTAATTATAACATGTAGATTTAACTTTATTACTGAAGAAGTATACAAGACATAATAAAAAATACTAACTATTAAATTGTTGACGCTTTAATGTCTCTGTTTGCACAAACACAAAGCGCAAGTCTCGGCCTACAATAAAATTGATTCTCGGGATATTCTAGCATAATAATAACAGAGGTATTTCGTACGAAACGACTCAATTTGAAAACAAAGTGGTTGCTTGACCATTTTTGAATATTAACTTCACACATGAATTCAGCAGTGTTTAGAAGGTGGAATAATGACATGTAATTTTCTGTTTTACGTATGTATAGGTATAAATAATACAAACCTCGTTTTATACCGATGCACACGATTTTTAATGATCATGGGAATTTGCTTTAAATACTATAACTTTAATACGCAAAGATAAAATCTTTCTAAATACGTAATCAACTACGTATATTCATATGTGACAACAACTAAAAGCGAGAATTCCAACTTTGATAGTTATTTGCCTAGGATGGAATCCACATCAACTAAAAATTGGACAAGCATGCTTAATGTGAAATATGTAATATAAATACCTGTGTTACACGGACTGTTCAAGGATATTTAACTCAAGTGTGGCTCATTTCGAATATTGTATTGTTAGCACATGGTCTGACGTAATCGACGGACCCTCGATGCTGCATTTTTTGAAATTTAAAAACTTTACTTTTGTACTTTTATTTTTTTAGTTCAAGGTATTTAGTTTGAACGCATTTTATTTTATTGTAAGTACGAAATATCTAAAGAAAATCGGATGACAAATATCTGTTATTGAGTAATCCTTAGTAGCTAGTTTTGCAAATAAACGAAATTCATCCGGAGGTTAAAATGATGGATATAGATTACCAAGATCACAGCAGTTACCTTAAATCCAAAGAAGGAATGCTGATAAGTGAACCCAATGAAATAATGACAGAATGTAAAAGGCATTTTGAAGATTTATTGAATGGAGAAGACAGGGCTGAGACAAAGACCAACAGGTGATAGCATTCCAGAAATGAAAAATAATAGAAGTCCGGGAATAAATGAGATTTATGCGGAAATAATCAAAGTAAAAGGTGAACAGTTACAGAAAAGAACCTACAAATTGATAGAACAGATATGAGCCGGCAAAAAAATGCCAGAAGATTAGGCCAAGGTTCGCATACACCCATTGCATAAGAAGGGAGATAGATTAAAATGTGCCAGTTTTAGGGGCATTGCGTCATATTGGATACCACATACAAGATAATGGCAAGATTATTAAAAAATAGATTAAATGAACTTGCGGAAAGGGTCCTGTAGGAATACCAAGCTGGATTTAACTGTAACAGATCTACAAATGATTAAATTTCTTCATTAAAAGAAATTCAGGTCACGTGCTACGAAAATAAAGGCACTCCATTCGCACTGTTTACAGATTTCAATCAAGCGTATGACAGAGTTGACAGAGAAACGATGTATCAAGCAATGGAGCAGTTGATAGTGCCGAAAAAGCTGATCAAGTTCGTAAAAATGACCCTAGTTAACTCGGCATGTAAAAGGGCGTGGCAGGGCCAAAGATCTGAGGAATTTTCAGTGAGAAAAGGACTAAGACAAGGTGACCCAATATCTACAACATAGCATACGCAGATGACCTGACAATATCAGCTAAGACCAAGAAAGAGCTAAAGAGAATGATGAGAAAGACTGAACAAGAGGCGAAGAAATACGGTTTAGAAATAACCTCAAATAAAATGGAAGCAAAAGAAACAAACAAAGAAAACGAGCTGAGTGTGAACCTAGCCGATGGCAAAAAATGCAAATTTGGAAGAATGGATAGGTTTGTGTACCTGGGGATGGTGATTGACGACGAAAAAAAGGAAGAATATAGGCTGGAGGCAAGGATAACGAAAAGAAATAAGTAGCTAGGCAGCTTAAGGTCCCAAATGAAGTCAAAGTGTGTATCCAGGAAATGCAGACTAAGAGTTTATAAAACGGTGATTAGATCCACGGTAACGTGCGCTTGTGAGGCATGGGTTTTAGATAAGAAGGGGGAGGAAATGCTAGTGGGATACGAAAGAAAAATCTTGAGAGGTATTTTTGGTGGGAAGAAGGCTGGGGAAGAAAGAAATAATAAAGAGCTAATGTCGTTGTACAGCAAACCCGCCATCACAAGGTTTTCCAAATCGCAAAGAATTAGATGGTTAGGGCATGTCAAGCTGGAAAATGCCCAAACTGGTTCTTCACAAAAAGTTAATAGGCCTAAGGAAAGGAAGACCGACAGAAAGATGGCGGGACAAGGCAAGAAAGACCTGAAGTGTATTAAAGTAAAAGACTGGAAGAAAAATGTACTAAACAGGCAGGAATGGAAGACAATAGTGTACCAGATCCAACACAATAAAATAATATAACTCGGACTGTAATAAAAGTCTATGATAATTGTAATTTGGCCCTAGGCCTCCAATGATACTTGGAACCAATTTACATTAAGGAAGTCTATCCAATACAAGAAAGTAAGTCTGTCTTTAATGAAAAACAGTCAAATAAGATTGTTTTAGGCCAAGGTGCTAAACTAATTTTGAAAACATGAAATTAATGAAACTGCTAACTCCTCTACAAAAGAGCGTACATTTTGAACTCCATGGACGAATATCTGGAAAACTAAGTCAGTTACAGCAAAAGTTAATATAGACCATTGTTGGCTGTATCCGAGATATTCATCCATGAGTTCAAAACGCTTTTTTTTGGTTTCTTTAATTCAAAATTAGTTCACCCTCAAATATCGTATTTGCTTGACTTATAATACGGTAAGTGGTACCTTAAGAGTATACAGAAATAGCTCAATTCGAAAACATGTGCTACCAGCCTGTGGATTAGTGTTCTCGTGTCACCCTTGTGGACGTGACTGAAATTATAATTTAGTCTTTCAGAAGGTTAGACAGGGTCGATTTCAAAACTTAATGCGTCGTGAAACAAATTAGGAATTTTGTGCTTTCTCATCCCATATGAGACAAATTGGAAGGGGCAACCCGACTCATATTTGCTTGTAGCTCTCTGAAGAAAGACAAAAGGCAAATCCTGACTTTGTGCCACCGGGATTGATTGGTTCAGCCCGTCATATATATTCTTAGCGCTTTAACGCGATGCAGCCAGGTCGTAGATATAACGTCTGACTGCAGTCGGCATGCCGACGAAGGAAAAGCTTAGAGATCTTTCTTCTTTTCATCAACTTTGGACCACAAATGATACAATCTGTTGACTTTTTATCGTCACTTTGATAAACTGTTGTACGAGTGTATGTTCACCACGCAAAGGTTGTCTTCTTTGTTACACTTAACTTCCTAGCATTAAACTAATATTAATCAAATGATTTTTATATTCCCTTATAACAAAGTTTTAATCAATGTTTATGCACATTTATAAGCTTTGTACAGAAACACTAAATTACTATAAAGCGATCAATGCGTAAGTTTGTATACCATGTCAGAGGAGTTAAGTAAATTAGTGATTACTAAAAAGCGGATTTCTAGCTTTAATGCTTTTAATGGATATTGTAAGCATCAACAATCTCTTTTTAAATGTTGATTAATTACAGTAAAAGGGCAAAGCTTTTTATGCTTTTTTTGCTTTTTTTGCGTTTTGATGTTTACGTATCATGTTTAACTTAATTTTAAATTTTTGGTGTATTTACAAAAACAATTTGATATTTTAGTTTTATATTTACTTATAACGTTTTTTGGTTTGCTTTAAAGTTCGACAAAGTATTGATTTTTACTTGAAATAATTGCGGTGGGATCTAAACCGTTAAGTTTTACCTACAACTAGTTTTTATTTTCAATGTGTGTTCATTTCTTTTCTCAAGAAGGTATTGATTTTGGCTTAAAATAGTTATGTACAAAAGACTAGCCTGCACAACCCTCCTTGAACATTCTTGCTTTCTTTGTTAGAAAATATTGGCTTTTACTTAAAATAGATGTGGTGGGGTCTAAACCGTCAAGTGTACCGTTAAGCCCCACGAACGTCTAGTTTCCATTTGTAATTTGTGTTTTGTACGTTACCAAGTTCTAATAAACCTTGGTTTTAAGCTTAAATTCAGTTGTGTTTTTTATTTTATACAACCATTGTATATTAACCAAAGCAAGTACAAACCAGTAGTGTCTATTTCACAATGCCAAAGCAAAAACCTACCATAGAAGAGTGGATTAAAGATCATCCAGAATTAAAATTTGTAAACAGTGAATTATTTTGTCAAGCATGCATAAAAATGGTAAGTTTTTAGAGCTGCTTTAGAAATGTACTATAGTAAGTTTTTAATTTTATAGATTCAGTGCAGGAAAAAATATGATGTAATGCAACACTTAAAAACAACATTGCATACAGAACGTTAAAGAAAGCTTAATAATCAGAAAAGTAAACAGGTATCAATTGAGACATCAGTTGCTTCAGCATCGGGCTATAATGAGTAAAGAGAATTTAATCTAAATCTATGTAGAAGTATGATAAGATCAAACATACCTTTGCACAAATTGTAAAACAGTTCTCTTAAAACCTTCCTAGAAAAGTATTGTTATAGATGCATTGCGGATGAAAGTACAATCCGCAAAAATTATGTAAATTCTGTTTACAATGAAACCATGCAGGAGAATAGAGAATTAATAGGAAACAACTGTTTCTGGTTTAGTGTTGACGAAACGACTAACGCATGCGGAAGATACATCGCAAATTTAATTATAGGAAATTTAAACGACGAGACTCCCTCGAAAGGATTTTTAATTAGTTCGAAAGAACCGAATTTTTTTATCTGAAGCAGTGCCGAATGAAAGAATTTTACTAATGCTTCCAGATGCAGCGACTTATATTTATGACAAAATCTGCGTCTAATATGAAAATATTTTATGAAAATTTATTTCATTGTACTTATTTAGCCCACGGCCTTAATCCTGTCGCGGAGACTATAAGGTTACAGTTTCCATTGGTCAGCGAGTTAATCCGAAATGGTAAGAAAATATTTGTTAAAGCTCCTTTACGAGTTCAATATTTTAGAGAAAGGTTACCAAACAGCCCATTACCTCCAGAACCAGTATTGACCAGATGGAGAACTTGGTCAGACGCCGCCATCTACTATGGAGATAATTATGAGGATTTTAAAAAAGTTGTCTTCGAACTGCCAGTCTTAGACAGTAAGGCAGTAAAAGAATGCCAAACTATCCTGAAACAGCAAGAATTGCAAAACAATTTAGTTTTTCTGAAAAGCAATTATGGTTTTGTACGTAAAGAGTTAAATCTCTTGAAGCACAGGGAGTTCCCTTGGTGGAATCTGTAAAAATAATTACTGACCTTAAAAATGCCATTTGTGCTGTCCCTGGAAATATTGGACAAATAGTAAGAACAAAATTAGAAGAAGTCTTATCAAAAAATGAGGGATTTTAGTAATTATATAAAATATCAAATGTTTTGAGCGGCGAAACCGTTCATGACTTAAACATAGATCCGGCTATTATGGCTAAGTTCAAATATGCACCCAGAACAAATGTTGACATAGAAAGAAGCTTTTTTACTCACAAAAATATTTTAGGCTCAAGAAGACCAAACAAAACAGTTGAGCATCTGGAACAACATTTAGTAATTAGCTGTTTCCAGCAGGAATTGTTTTTGCCTCAAAGTTCTGATCAAAACAAGTATCTAATTTTTACTTTACACTTAACTTTCCCATTGTAACATCTACATTTAATTTTGGTTAAAATATCTTTACCCATGGATTATTTTTCATGTTTTTTTTCTGCTGAGGTTGGTGCCTTTCTTGCTTATTTTGGTACTTTTTAAGTACTTATTTTGAGATTTTTGTGCTTATATATCCGGTCTCTAGTGATTACAAATGTATTTGATTTTACACAAAGTAATAGTTGGTTTCTGTTCTAAAAATAAATTTATGTAATTACATAATAGTATTGTTTAACGAATTGCCTCATTACCATAAATCCACCACTAGTACAAAGAGTTTGTTTTACTTTGTATTAAAAGTACTAAATAGAATTATCTTCATATTAATTTAAAGGACAAAATTATAATTTTATCTTAAATTCTTAACCTTGAATATGATAAACCTTCCGAAACTTATTTTAATGGCATTGAAACATCTTTGAAATAAATTAATAGAAATGTAAATTACGATAAAAAATACAGAAGAAAGTCAAAGTGATAACATTGTATTATATTTTGCTTTATTAATACTTGTCTTTGAAAACAAGCAAATAATATGATTGCAAATCCCGTGATTTAGATAATTATTTTATTACTAATCAGTAATTAGAAGATTGATTATAAGAAAAACAATGACTACTTATTTGCAATTTTTTATGAAACCACTACGAAATATTTTTTCGTTTCATTTGCTATAATGGTAATCAACTTAAAAAAATTATATTTAATTTTAGAGCATATTAATACTTACAGTTTGCCAAGAGCAATAATTTCAAAAAACTCACAAGCTAGAAAAACAAATATCTTCTCAAACTTATTAATGCTATCGAGAAACTACTCAAAGTGATAGTTTCAGAAGTAATTTAGACATCGTAATTATTTAAAATGGCTTATCGTTATTATTTATTTTAATTACGATAATGATTTAATTTTTATTCATGTACTACATCAAGCAGTAATATTCGTAGAATGTATCTCGAGAAACCTTATAAGTTATAAATTGATAAAATGTAAAGCCTTAACAATGAATTTATTAATAAGTTATATAGATTAATGCAAATACATACAGATCTAAGCCAAGTTCAATATGCTAAAATGATCAATTAACATACAACATGTGCAATAACAAAACATTCTTTAGTAAAAAGGGCATTTAATGTTTCTTCATGACCTTAGGTATATAAATTTCTTTTGGTTCGCTCAGTGTTTCGAAATTTCCATCAACAGCAACGACTATAAATTCATAATGTTGTTTCGGTTCAAGTGCCCTAATATCCATATAATCGTTAAAATATTCTGGATTTGTGCTAATATACAGCTTCCCCCTTCTTTCTGTACTTAACAAAGAAGTTGCTTCCAGGATTTCCAGTAAAATTAGGTAACCATTTTATTCTAATAGTAGAAGTAACATCAACTGTAGGTATAAGTTTCCAAGTAAAATCTGGTTCTGAAGGTTTAACTGATCTTGAAGATCCTGTTTCCCTTTCGATAAAGTACCTATAATATATAATAATTTTGATTGTAGAGTTCACTATTTATGGAAGTAGTACGTACGTCGTTGATTCACCCCTATCTGTAAAAGCTGTTACGTATATACGATATTTTGTACTGGGCATTAAACCGCCCAACTTAGCTTGCAATTGGTTAGGGTCGTTTATGTTTGCTGCTTTCAGTATAAATTCTACTGTTGTTCCATTCACAACAGCATAATAAATATTATAACCTTTCAAAATCCCATTTGGTTTCTCGGATTTCTTCCACGTCAAATAGAAACTAGAAGCCCCTAACGGAAATGCTTCTAATGCAGAAACCGGCCCAGGTACTACAATTTTGTGTAATGATCTTTAAGGTTAAACTAATCTAAGATTACATTAAATGTACCTCCTTCTGGTGTATCGAAACTAATGGTGTTACTAGGTGGACCATTATATTTACCGTTATATACATATACTTGAGCAAAGTTCCTACTAAAAGGTTCAAACTTATTAACCAAAGCCTTAGTTGAATCTTTTCCAGTGCGAATTTCTTTATATGTAAATTCACTACTGTTTGACCATATTTTAATTTTATAGCCTTTGAAGTGACCTCTTACTGAATCCGAAGGCACCGGATCCCAACTCAGTAATGCAGTAGTAGAAGACAAAACTTGTATTAAAGAAAAGTTTTTGGGTGCTAACTGTGGTTCTGTAGTCAAATATAAATATAAACACTAAACGATTTTGTCAGCATTGTCAAACTTACCCAGTTCACCTGAATAGCCAATAACTTCCAGCGGTGAAACGTTACTATCACCGTAATCATTAGCGGCGACTACCTTTATTACATATTCAGAAAATGGCGGAGTATCGGAAACAACAAATTTATTACGTTGCCAATCGTAGATGTTTTCCATTTCGTATATCGAACCTGGTATATTTCTTTTCCAGTAAACTCTGTAATAGAATCCATCACCATTTAGTTCGATTAGAGGCGTTACCTACAATAGATATGGAGATACTATATTATGTACACTCTAACATTGCACTTACATCCCAGCTGATCACTAAATTATCTGGCTGATTTCCTTCACCTTTGACATTTTCTGGGTTTGTATATGGAACATCAGATGGTGTAGAACACATTTCAGATTCCTGTGATGGAGTGGAATAACCTATTTCATTAAGAGCTATAATTCTGAAGATATAATTTGCCCAAGGGCTCAAAGAGACCTGAAGATATAATTCATAATGATTAAATTAACCTACTACGTTATGTCTGCATACATTATATACTCTGTCACCAGATGGTACTTGATTGTACATTGTTTTCCACACGCCAGGCTCAAAATTTGTGTAGTATTCAATAATATAATATAATGTTGGTGCACTGTTATCGTTATCTTCATGCTCCCACTCAATTGTTGCCTCTTTTCTATAGCATATTATATTATTTATTTGTGGAGGATTTGGTACATCTGTCACAGTTTATTGTGTTTTTGTAGTAATGGGTATTATTAGAGACAAATAAATTCTTACCTTTTGTAGCGCATAGCTTGCATGAAATAGCTACTAGTAGCAGCAGTACTGTAAGACGTACCTTCATAGCTTTCCTTTCTGAAATGAGATTCACGCTGGTTAATAACCTAATAGCTAAACGAGAGTTAAAAGAAAGACAATATTAAATAGCGAACTACAGACAGGTATCTTTTCCAAATAAAATCGTTTTAAAAACTAATTCAAAACAATGATATTTAGCCTGCAGTTTTTGGATTGTTGTTTTGCTCTTCAGGTTCACTCGACGTTACTCCATGGAAGTAAATTTAAATGCGCCGATCGTAAAACATCATACCTTGCCTTTCTGATGGTTTAGTTATAGCTGGAACAAGAAACATACGGCATCTGCCGGAAGGGCAACTTGTTGGGTTATTCCGTTCACTAAGATTTAGAAACTTAAAATATTTGTTGATGTGAGATCATCTTATATCTAAGTGATATCTTTAAGGTTTGAAAAGAAGTTGGGAACACACGGTGGGTATTTCAGTTTAAGATACCGCGCAAGATAGAAATAGAAGCTGTTCCTTCCTTGACAACGTCTTCATGTTTTGAAGGGCAAAGGCTTGTATGTGTGGTGAGCTTGTCTGAATTGACATGGAGCATTATAAAGAGTTACCAGGGTACGGTTTTGGGAAAAGTAATCTTTACATAGATAGTTAGTGGAAAAAAGTGAAGACAGTTGTTGAGTTGAGTCTGATTTTTTAAAGACGATTTTTAATGCCTAGAATTGATTTTCAGGAAGGGCTCTTAAGTGGACTGGACATGCCTGGGCAGAATCTATTTTGAGAATGTGACAGGATATTAAAGATGTTTAAGTATATTGTGATTTAGATTTATCTGGTGCGACTAGAATGGCCAGGAATTAGAAAAGCGCATAATCTTACATTGAAAGGGCTGTTTCTGACATCAGACACT
This sequence comes from Ignelater luminosus, assembly GCA_011009095.1. NCBI lineage: Eukaryota > Metazoa > Arthropoda > Insecta > Coleoptera > Elateridae > Ignelater > Ignelater luminosus. The sequence continues at coordinate 33,244 of VTPC01007603.1, forward strand.
ACCAGTCTGCTATGATGGACTGAGAAGCTGTTGCTTTCCTTATGGTCATTTAACTCTCGAAGCCTATATATTTGTTCTGCGTTTCGCTTTAATGATTTGAAGGGGATTTCAGAGAATGAATGAAAGATTTAGTTCACTAAGTTTAACATATGTTTGTGAGACTTAAAGATTGCGTCTTCAATTTTTAAGTAAGAGGCAGATTGTGAAATCGGTCACTAGGAGCAGGCGGTAGCTGATAGTGGGTTGGTGATGGTGACAAAGTTAGAGAAGAGAAGGAGTAAGGACATCCGTGACCAGGATGTAGTTGATGATTCTTGAAAGTTATTACAATATTTTTTTATATTATTAATCTTAACTCATTTTTTTGCAATTAAATAGGAGTACAAAATATGCTATATCGAAAATGTTTTTGACGCTATGGCAACAATTAATTAAGTTAAATATTAGTAATAATTATGTTGACTGTTACAACATTAAAGGCTGAGATCGTGATAATCATAGGGGTTATCGATATAAGGTTACAAAACAAGCTTACGTGTAAAAATCTATTTTCAAAAAGGTATTTGTATTACGTTTTATAGTTTTTAGAAATGTCCGTTCTAATTTATATTTATAATAAAAATGCGGAATCACATGCACAATGCACATATCGGTAGGTATATGCAGTAAAATAATCTACAACATGCACCAATATAACTTGTTTATGTACCTTAATATGAAAACTATGAGTAACTTATTTTGTAAAAAATAGATAATTTGAAAGATTTGCAATATTTAAAACATAACTAAATATTAAAAAATTTTGCAGAAAAGCTAATGTCAGTAAACAATACAGAAATACGCAATTTTTATAAAAATATGAACAACCTTGGAAAAATATGAAAAATATGCGATGTAAAATTAATGTTATTTCTTCACAAATTTCACAATTTAGGCCTTAGACAATTTACCGAAGAATTAAATATTAAATAATATGGAATTTGCATACATCGCACTCTATAATAATCTAAAGATACTAGTAGTACAAATGCAAAATAATCTTCAGCATTTCATAATAAAATATTTACATTTCTGTAAAGAAGAAGAGAAATTCAAGCTTAAATGTAGAAAGTTTTTAATCGATTAACAATAAACCTTAAAACAGTTAGTACTCACAGTTCGTTACTGCATATAATAATTTTGTGTTACAAAAACTACATTAGTGACTATGTTAAAATGTAATCGAGAAAATGTTAGAACTAATTCTGTTGAAAACAGTTTCCAATTCATTGGTGGGAAAAAGATACTGCGTTATCTTTGTGGAACATTATAGGTTTTTATCTATCAAAAATAAATCTTGTGTTACTTTAATATTGTATGAAATTTTCACATGTAATATGTATTTGTATGTAGTATTATACAGGATGTTTGGTTCACTGCCGTATATTCAAAAGGGGCTGGTAGAAAATTTTAAAAAGTCCTTACGGCTATCCAATAGTGGGTAGGCATCCATCGTTTTGAAAAATCATTTGTCGGATAATATGTAGTGGCACTTCATCCAAAATATCGTCCAAATTGTTCTGTAAAAGCTTTTTAAATGTTAACTTTCCCAATAGATGGATAGGGCGAAACATGCCCATAATACGGCCTGCCCGATCACCAGATTTGACGCCCCTGGATTGTCTGGGGGGCCATCACTATTCAATAGTCCAATCAAACAAATGTAATTCAATGTAGATTCGATGCACTTTAATAGTCCAATTAAACGATTGTAATAAAACGTGGAGTTCAACGCAAACTGATACGGACCTGCAACACGCACAAATCACAGAATTAACGGTTTAAAATGCAAAACGCAACACCACCAATGGTTATGAAGCCAAAGCTATAACTAATAACGTGTACTCAAGTGTTTGCGTTTGTGCGGCCAAACGGTTCTTTTATATTCAAGTCATATGTTAGTCCTAAGAATCTGCACGTGGTTAGAAGTGTGATATGTCATTTTAAAGGGCAAAGAACAAAGATGTTTTTAAAAATGTTTGAACATAATCACACACTAAATTTTTCTTTATTATAGTCTTATGAAGAAAAAGTTAAATTTAGGGTCATAATTTTTTTTTAACTTTCTCCGGATCTAATTTGTTTAATCACTTATAGGAGTGGATGGAAATGACTAAACATCGAAGTTCAAACGTCCAGTCCTCATTCAGGTCTGAGTGTTGGTAGTAGTTAGCTATAAAGCGCACCCTGTGCACGACAGCCATTTTGAAAACAGTGCAAGCCGCGTGGTAATCGCGTATGCACCTGCAAGTTCCAGTCAAAATTTCAGTACTATGGTGAGTAGTTATTTCCTTACATAGATATATTTTGTTGTGATTTATATAAAGCTAAATGTGATTTGTTAAAATATAGCATCCTATTAATAGAAAATACCGGTAGAAACATTACTTTGAATTATAACCTCAAATTTGTGTCCGATTCATCACTACCGTGTCGTCAGTTCCATGTCCGATGTTCCGACAGAGGACCGACGTATTACCATGGTACTGATGATTTTTATCTCAGAGCCTTTTCATCTCAAATATTTTAGTAGGTAAACATTTGTTTTACTTATTTTAGATAAAAACATCATGGCGCTGGTTAATAAAAAACAAAAATCGACTAGAGAAGAAATATTGAAAAAAAAAGAGGGAAGCTGAAAAGGCTCGTTTAAGTAGAATTAAAAATGACCCTATTAAATTAGCAGAATATAAAGAAAAAGAAAGATTAAGGTATTTGAAAAAAAAGGAAAAAGGCCTTAGAAAGAGTATTAAAGAAATGACACCTCGAGAACAAAGAATAACTAGAAAAAAGTGGAGAAAGTATTCTACAGATTATAGACAGAAACAATCTTTGAACCGAAATACGAGTAATTTTGTACGTCAGAATACATCATCTTCCACCAGTGATACAGCTAAAGATCCTGGAGCAATTAGGCCTAAAATAGAGTAATTAACGAAGACCAAAGAGCGCAAGAAGCAAGAAAGAGAAGCCTACGGCAGAGAACGCACAGAAACAAGCAATTAAAAAAAATGAATGATGTTATGTCAAAACTTAACAGTCAGCGTCAAAAGTATAAACGTATTAAAAAACAGTTTAAAAAAGCCATAAAATCTGTAGAAAAAATACCAAAAACAAGTATTGAAGATATAAGTGAAGATGTAACTAAAAAGAAAGAATTAGTAACGAAAGCTCTTTTCGGTGAAGTTATGAAAATGCAACTCGAAAAAAACTAGGCAAAAACGAAGAACTATAAAGAAAAAGCGGAATTTAGAAAAGTAATATCTGGAAAAGTAGTGGACAAATATAAAATAAAAAAGACCTAATTTTGGTAAAACAAAAAAAATAACAGAAAATTGCAAATACAAAACTTAGTTCAGGAAGATGATGCTAATAGCCGCCAAGCAGCCGGAAATAAAGAGTTTATGTCACGGAAACAAGTTAAAAAACAGAAGCGATATCTAAGCGATAGTTTGAAAAATCTCCATAAGAAGCTTTGACAACTATGCCCTTTGTAATTAGTTATTCCTTATTTGTTCAATTACGACCATTTTGGATCGCACCCCCTACGTTGTCAAACCGTGAAACCTGTGCTTGCACATGCCATGAAAACATGGACCTCAAACTTGCTGTTTTAAAAAATGCAAATATACTTACTACAGTGCATAATTATCAAAGTATGCTGGAAATGCTTTGTTGCGATCGATACGCTGAAAAATGTCTTGAAAGAACATGTGAAGACTGTGGCTCAAAAACTTTAACTTACGCGGAATATGAAAAATCAAAACCAATCGTATTAAAAATAAAAAAGAGCCCATTATCGATATCAAGACAAAAAAAAAGAACGGTTTGTTACAAAGTGTAAGAAGGAAACTCATTGCAAAGCTTGAAGACGATATGATTAAATTTTTACAACATGAGTTTAACATAGTACATCAGTACAATCAAATCAAACAACTGAAAGAGTCTTTATTAGAGAACGATGCCATAGTACACACGAACTTCTCTGAAAATCTTACTACTAAGTACAACCAGGAAATCCAGACCTTTCATTTTGGCGGTTCGCGTACTCAAATTTCACTACATACTGTCGTCGTCTATCTAAAAAAGTCTATTACTTCACACTGTACTATGTCATCAAATTTGTTACATAATGTCGGAGCAATTTGGGCTCATCTTCGACCAGTGTTAGCATCATTGCCACAAAATATTCACCATATTCACTTTTTCAGTGATGGCCCAGTCACGCAATACAGGAACAAATCTATGTTCTATATACTGGGCTGTGAACTACTAAAAATGTATCCTGATATTATGACATTTACGTGAAATTATCACAAGGCTGGTCATGGAAAGGGGGCACCCGATGGTGTAGGAGCCATATGTAAGAGAACAGCAGATCAAGTGATTGCTAGAGGAGGTGACATAACTGATTTTAAAGATTTTGCTGCTGTTGTTCGCGAGAGATGCCCATCCATACAAGTAAATGTAATTGAAGAATGTGAAATCGATCAAATGAACGCTCTGATTAACAAAAACTCTTTTAAATTGGTCGTTTTTAAGGGGACGCTATCGGTGCATCAGGTGACTGGTTCTGCTTATTTTCCAAATCAGCTTAAAATTAAATCGCTTAGTTGTTTCTGTGACTCTGATGGGTGTGATCATTAGAAACTAGAATCTATTAAGTATGAGACAGAAGTTACGGATACACATCTGAATATTTCGACCGTATTCGCGGACTCAGAAAATGACAATCTGCCACTTTCCACCTACCTGAGAGGCAATAATAGTAATCAGAGCTTCGAATGCAATGGATATATGTTAGGAGTTATCGACTGCGTAAAGGTACAACAAAAGATTTATTATAGTGGCGGAGATTATGTCTTGGTCGAATATATATCACGAAAAACTGAGTATCGTTATGCGGGAATCTGCTCTTCTGTTGATGAGGAAGCAGTGGCGGCTATTGGGCTTAAGCAAGTGAAGCGCCGATTCACCTATTTAATTACTTAAGTAATTTCGTTTATTAGTGTAGAGTAGTAAAATCTTGAATAAAATTAGTCACGAGAGCAATGCAATTAGCATGAGATACTCAAAACACAAATCACAGACGTTCTACCTGTCTCTGTTATGGACCAACACGAACGCAAAGCATAAGGACACTTGCACTAAGCTTAACATTGAGTTGAAGCGATATGAAAATTCTAGGCGAACGTTTCAACAAGAAAGACGCGTTGCCATGACAACAGACTTCCTACGCGGTCATATGCAGTACAAACACCGGCGATATTGGCCGAGCCAACAGCGATTCACTATAAGTATACAGCTTTCAGATACGGTTATGCGTTGCATTTTTTAGTTGCTTTGACGGTGTTTTCAGTTTTTACGTCACTTAAGATTATCCAAGCAAAATTTCAGTTAAAAAGAAACGAAACTGAATGTAAGACAATATTTAATGAAACTTTGATAAACACACATATTAATCAAAGACGGCAAGTTGGAGGTGCCTTGTATGACGAACAAATATTCGAAAGTTATAAGCTGATAAGCTGCTATTTTATGAAATCTTAGATACCACTTTGATGCAAATAGACACTAGATAAATTGTTATTCATTTCTCTTGCTGACGTTTCTAAGTTTGATGAATATTCTAAATTATTTCCAACGGAAAAATTTCATAATTTGAAACAAACATATTCCAGTTTATTTAGTACTACGGACATGCAAAGACTGAAAAACGAATTAGACCTTATATATTCTGATCAGCAATATAGAAGCAAGAACCTGCAGGAAGTAATGCTTTTGTTGCACGACAATAAACAAATATTTAAAGAAGCTCATAAATTATTTTGTCTGATTCTTACCATACCATCAACAAATTCGTCAGTAGAAAGAAGTTTCTCGCGCTTGAAATGAATCAAATCATACTTGCGCAATTCAATGGCGCAGGAAAGACTTTCACATTTAGGAACAATATCTATTAAAAAAGGACTCAATCATTTTATGATGATGTCATCAAGTTTGCTGCCTTGAAAGATCGAAGAATAGATCTCGTCTACAAAAGGTTGAATTTTTCATTGTTGTAGGTATTTTACTGATTTTGGGATGAGACAAGCACCGTTTATCTTGTTAAGTTTTTGTTCATTTCTAAGATTACAATGCAAAACGCTTCACCTGTTTCGAAACTCACGAGCCGGCGCTGTGAGGAAGACGGAGAATTGAGAGTGACTTTCCTCAAAATTTCTAACACCGACGATACTCTGTTTAGGCTGGATAAAAGTGACGCAGGTAATAAAAAAATTACTTATACCAAAGCTTGTTATAAAGAGAAACAGAGTATTTTACCAATTTGAGGAGATAATTGATGTTTTTGAAAAGTCACTTTTATTACGTTATTTAACTATTTAACTTTTAGAAGAATTATTTTTTTGTTACAGCAGAAGAGTTGATTTTTGTTTGTTAAGGTCACTACATTTTTTGATAGTTACTTTATTAAAGAAAAAAATATTTTTGTTGAATATTTCTTAGTTTATTATTACTTAAAATATTATCTTAATTGTTAAGGAAACTGCCTTAGTGTTATTAAGTATTAAAATGTTTTCAGTAAGACTGTTTTGAAGACTACTATAGTACATACACATTATTACAGTTATAGTTAATCTTAATAATACTTTCTAATATGATTTGATTTATAAAGATATGTGCCATTATTCGATTTTAAGATATTTGCTGTTTAATCATATGCTCAATAAATTGATCAGTACCGTGGTAACCTCATCAGTTCCCCGCCATTAAAATTTAGAAAAATCCAGATATCTCAGAAACTGTTTGAAAAAGTGACTGGCCCGGTCTGGAACAGTATACTTATTATATTATCTATGTCTTCATAACAAAATACTATTTAACTTTCACCTAAAACTATATAAACAAAATGAGGTCGAAAGTTGTCCAACTTTTGTAGAATCACCCTTAAATAAGTTCCAAATCATGACTTCTACCACCCCCTTTCGAATATACGGCGGTGAACCAAACACCCTGTATAATACAAATAGGAATAATAAGAATATTTACAGAAATATAAATTAATAAATCATGTAATGTGATGAAGTGTCTGAGTGCTATCTAAGATTAGTGACTAGTTAAAACATCGTTCTAGAGGTAGATTTGCTCAACGAATAATAACCATCTCTTTTAAATATACGTTACGTTATGAGAACTTAGTAACCCGACGATGCTTTGTTGATCACCGTTTTTACATATTTTATAACCTTATATGAAAATCAGGTCAGTAGCATAGAAGTGAGTGTTCTGGATAGACGAAATGGTTAACTCCAGCCAGATTGTTAAAAAAGCCGTTGCAGTTTCATTGCAATATAATTGTGATGATTAAACAAATTTTAATTAACAGAAGGGCAATATTATTTTTTCCTTCTTTTTGTAGGTTTCTGCAGTACCATCATGTCAGTCGATTCAGCGTTGTCCTATGTCGAATTTATACTGAAGAGTAACGTTGACAAAACTTATAGGTTTTCTGAAACAATGCATGTAATTGGTCTGCAGATGGTGGGTCCTTTGCAAAAAGAATAGTTGAGTTCAAATTTTATCAATATATCAGTATACCGCTGAAGTAGCAGCAGAAGCAGAAGATGTACGAGGGTGGTCTGAAAAGTTTCCGACCTAACAAAGATACAAGAAATCTTTTCTAAAAATTTTTTTTTATTTTTCAACATAGTCTCCTTGTAACTCTACACACTTCTCCCAGCGATGCTCCCATTTCCATAACTCGTCCAAATAGTACTCGGCATTTTTCTCTGCAAAATAATTGTTCACGAAGGTGATTGCCTCTTCATTTGACGAAAATCTTTGTCCTCCGAGCGCAATTTTTAGATGAGGGAACAAAAAGAAGTCGCTTGGGGCTAGATCTGGTGAGTAAGGCGGATGGTCAAGCAGTTCAAACCGTAATTCGTGGATTTTCGCCATGGCAACCGCTGAGGTGTGAGACGGTGCGTTGTCTTGGTGAAACAGGATTTTCTTTTTCTGCAAATGTGGCCGTTTTTTCGCAAGTTCTGCCTTCAGCTTGTCAAGTAATGATGCATAGTATGCTCCTGTAATGGTTTTTCCTTTTTGAAGATAATCGATTAAAATAACTCCACGACTATCCCAAAAAAACAGTCGCCATCACTTTCCCAACCGAAAAAACAGTTTTTGCTTTTTTTGGAGCCGGTTCCCCCTTTGCAGTCCACTGTTTGGACTGTATTTTTGTTTCGGGCGTATAATGGTGTATCCAAGTTTCATCTACAGTAATTAATCGGCGCCAAAACTCGGATTTATTTCGCCTAAACCGCGCCAAAAGAGCGTTGGAAATATTCATTCGAACACGTTTTTGGTCTAACGTGAGCAAACGCGGCACCCAACGCGCGGACAGCTTTCTCATGCCTAAATGTTGATTTAATATGTGACAAACACGTTCTTTTGACATGTTCATAACCTCTGCTATCTCTCTCGCTTTAATTCGGCGGTCGTCTAGCACCATTTGGTGAACTTTTGCGATGTTTTCGTCGGTAGTTGCAGTTTTTGGACGTCCCGAACGTTCATCGTCTCCCAAGCTTTTACGGCCACGTTTAAATTCAGCAGCCCAAAATTTCACTGTGGTAAATGATGGTGCGGAGTCCCCATACACAGAATCCAACTCATCTTTTATTTGCGAAGGCGTATTGCCTTTCAAAAACAAATATTTAATGAAAGCTCGATACTCGATTTTGTCCATTTTCACAAAAAAACTCACATCAACTCACTCAAACGACTGTTACATAAAAACTGCGCGTCCAAAATGGCTGAAACTTTGGCGAGTAACTGTCAACAGATGAACAACGAAATTCAGTAGCTTTTATTTACGAGTGCTGCCATCTTCACGTTGAGGTCGGAAACTTTTCAGACCACCCTCGTACAAGGTTTGGAAGTAAAAGTGTAATGTGTGCTCATTATTATAAGGGATATACCCTTAGCAACACTCTTTTACAAACTTAAAAACCCGCTCCTTTGTTTCCAGAGGCCACTAATTGGAAGAGGGGCTTTCTGATTCAATCAAGATATTGATTGTTATTGTGCGTACCTAAACGTGACGACTCTGACTAACTTTATTTTTCTTGCTTTTTTGGTTTTTAAGTGTCTGGTGGCAATGCCTTCAAGTATTTTCTCTGTTACACAATTAAGCAAGTTATGTAGTTACTGTAGGAGATCACGCATTTAGTAACATTTAAAGATCCGTGAGAAGATGACTCCTGAAAATTTTGATTTCTTTCCATTTTGGATACCCACTACTGGGCCATGTGTTAGCGTTAGCGCAATATAGCTTTGCTCTGTGTGTGCCATATACGCTGTACAAGCTCTATTGGTTGCAGGTGTTATTGCACCGCTACACTATCCGGGCTGATGGTTCTTTGTTAAGACTAAATCGTAATTTGTTCCAATTAGTTAGCTGTTTATCGTTTTTGTATCATCGCGCATCGTTTAATGATTATAGTAACCATCACAGAAGACATCATTTTTAGGATTACTTCAAAAATTTATTAGACTCGTTTTTTGAGAGTGGCAACAGAGAAAATCTTGCAAAATTATTACTTATATACTATACGCAAAAAGGGATTATCGTCAACGATATTTTCTACATTCTAAAAATACACGAAAAGAATGACGTCAGAAATAACTACTACTTAACATGTTAGTTATATTTAAAAACATTAGGGTTAATTTAGAGCAGTTAAATCAGGGGAATGTATTTGGATGAATTTTCATTAAACCCAGTCCTGTTCTAGCTTGTTAATTTGAAGTGTTAAAAGCAAAGGGACGTGAAACACGGAACCTCATTTGCATTCACTATTGTTAATGTTACCATTCTGCCAGCTGTTGTTTCTGTAATCTTCAAAGAGTCACCTCCAATTTACCACCGTGTGGTCTCATTTAAGAGAAAACAGAAGGTTTACTATTGTTTTTCCGTAATTTGTTATTCGCCAAACAAACCAAGAATAACAAAGAAATATCTCGGACGTTCACATGCAATTAGCTTTTATTTCGGGTTATTTTATATTTTGTCTTTGTTGTCTCGTTTTTTGTGTTTTCGTGTTTTTTACGTAGAAGGAATTATCGCTAAATACAAATAAATTTAACGCTTAAACGCTTTCAAACGAGCATTGATGTTGATTTTTTACACGACTAATTTTCGGTAAATGTGAAATCCAAATAATCACCAGATTCCCAATTTATTTAACTTCGAATCGAGACATTTTCATTAACAAAGTAAATAACAAATTTGTAACGACATAACCGTAAATTTATCACGTTTCTCCTTCACCGCTAAGCAACAGGTGCATAAAAGGAGGCCCAAACTAGAAATAATGAGATTAGAAAGGATAAGCCAATGTTCGTAGCTATTCTTATTTCTTTCCAATGTTGTTGTAGTAGAAGGTAATAACGGCTTTAATCTGCCAAGTGTAACAGTGTGAGTCATTTACATCCGTTTCTTCTTACAAGGTGGTTTCCTATACGGCCGGCCCGGCCGTTTTAAAAGACGTTTTTCCTACCGGAAATAAGGTGCTTTAAAACAAAAAGTTAAATGTTTCCGTTGATGGCAGAAGGTTATGAACTGTCGGTCGCGTTTGCTCTTTATAATTTATTGGTCGTTTGAGGGTTTAAAGCTTACTTCCATTTCCATGTTATTGTTATACTGTTTGATATTCATTAATTTAATTAATCGTTACCTTACTTTTAAATCTTTATTATCAATTAGTTTTTGTTTTATTGTTTTAATCATACTAACGGCAACCATAAAAATAAAAATTATGCAGACAGACGTCTCGAATGTAAGGAAATTGTCTACGGATACGGATATAGTATAATTTAAAATTAATTTTTTGCAAGCCGCCTAAAAATTTCGCGTTATGTAAAAAAGTAATGTAGAGTAATCTGACAATTTATAATAATAGCGCATCTTAAGATGATCTTAGATTCTTTAAAGCTTTATATTCCTTTGCAGTGAGCATTATTATATTATCTTTCAGAATGTTTAATTACGTAATGCTAAATGGTTTTTACGTCTTTTAGCTAACATTAATGAAAAAAGGAGTGTGCTAACAACAAACTGAAACAGGAACAAGCAAGTAAAGCTCAATAGGAGTAAAACCTACGTTTACAAATTTTTGTATAACTGATATCAACTGATTTTAAGTGTTCATTTCTTTTTTCCAATGTAGGAAAATGAATGATTGACTACAACGTAGATTATTTTGAAAATAATTTTAGTTCTATTGACATAAATGAAACAAATTCAATACGTTCAGGGTTGCTCTAGCAAATTTCCGTATTTTGACTACTAGCTCTAAATCGGGATACAACATTGAGATGACTGACGATATTTTTTGTTTCTTCATTTCCCTCGGTTTTCTCTTTTTTCTTTCTCTTGTCTTTTTGGGTATTTGAAAAGAAATTTTTCACAATATCCAGCCTTTTTTTCTTTTTCTTCTAACTTTGCTTTTTCTGGGCTTTCAGTGTAAATGATGCATTTCATTTGGATCAATGCTCGTGTTTGCTCTTGATGCATTTCACTGAAAGACCAACAGATTCTGCTGTTAGGGTAAAACATTTTGTTAACTTCAACCGTAATTGCTTTTTGATAATGGTGAAGCTGATGTTCCCTGTCCAGAATGGACAGTTTCTGCTTGAGTATCTTTTCTTTGTTTTCACACGATATGAATTTGTCAATGTCGATAGCATAAGTTACCGATAATTTTTCATATGAAAAACAGTTTGTTTTTCAAAAATTATAGGAAGCAACTCATACTGCTGCTTTAAATGATTCGAAGACTGCGACATACAAAAACTGCAGCCATTAAGTAAAGTAAGGTAGAAATGAAAACAGAATCATAGCAATTTCTCGTGGTATATAAGTTTGCTAGGCTGAAATGATTGTTGATCTAGTCTATATTCAACCGCATAGCACTTGTGGAGAAATTTCAGCTGCCATCCACACACAGACGAGAAGGTACTTCGAGATACTGACATAATTGCACAAAAAGTCATGTTTCCCCTTCTTTGCAATTGAAATTTGTCTTACTTGTTTCTGCCCAGATTTTGATTTAACTTTTGGGGAAGGCAAAACTAAACTAAAAGATTGTGTTTTTGTATGAACTTTATCACCTAATATTTTCCTGTTTTTTTTTCTTATCTTGGGGATACTAGGAATCTTTGTTATCAGAAGCTTAGTAGATCATCATTGCGATTTAGGGTTTAGTGAGTATCTCTTAAATTGTGCTACACGAAACCCAAGACTAGGTACCTACTCAGGAAATCTTAAATGATGGTTTTTTTGTTTCCAACACTATGGACTATTTATTTCTTACCTTTACTTTTTCAGATCTAGAAATTTTTTACACAAGCTGATAAATCAAAGATTGGTTCTGATAATGATGCATCAAACCCAATGAAAACAGGAAACAGGCAATCATCTTCAGAGACCTTTGTCAAAGGAAATGTTTTGAATTTTGTACCGGAACTATAAGACTTTTACTCACCGCATTCATTTTTTCAACAATTTCTAGTTGCTTATTTACCATTGATTTTTTACATTTTAGACTCACTACATTTTGTCTAATTGTATTTTGTCATTTGGTCTGAAATTAAACTCCAGTACAGACATGAACATTGTTAGTACTTTATATTATTATTATAGGCAAAGAGATCTATCAAAACTTGAAGTATTAAGCAGAGTATCTACAAAAGGTACTTGACCATCACTAATATTAATTTATGCGATAACTACCTCTTGTGTCTAAATTCCAGTAACTAAAGTACTTACAAATGCTCTTAAAGATAATTTCACTGCCTACGGCGTTCTTTAAACACTGTATTTCCAACTATACCATCATACTTTTAACCATGAACGGCCCGCCGACATTGATCCGATGACTCAGCGGGCAACCCGTCACAGGGTTCTTCACTACATCACAGAGTAAGACACGTTTACTTTAAACAAATTAGAGTGCTTAAAGCAAGCTAAAATTTTGCTTAAATACTGTGTGCATGGAACAATGGAATATAACCTTGGTTTATTTTCTTGGTTCTGGAACCCCAAAGTAATGATTGGTAGGAACGGATGGGGACATTTTGAATTGCAATATTAGAGCTAAAATTCTTTGATCGTTGCAAGACGATAGAAACAAAAGCGTTTTCCAAAAAACGCTAAATAGAAGTGTCTATAAAATTAACTTACGGTTAATCTATCAAAATGAGAGGGAGAGGTGGATGGATCCCAATCCACATTATGATGTAACTTTTGTTATTGTTGAAGCTCAATGCTGTACAACCTAATATTGTCAATAACTGTTCACAGGATGAATTAACAACAAATTAGTATAAAGTTTCTTGCTTAGTTTTTAATGCAGAACAGCATGGTGTAAATATCATCCGCCATTTAGGATACACTTTGTATAGAGAAAAGATTTTATCCTTAATCTAACAGCACCCAATAGATTTTCAATGAACAATCAATTTCATATTCAGTGTTTCATTAATTTTCTATTTTTAGTGACCCTAGACTTTCGTTTAGGATAGTGCAAACATTGCCATTCATTTACAACAAACTGCAAGCAGATCAATTATTACATCAGCTACATCAGTTGATGATGATTTCATTCTTTTGGATTTATAAGATAAACTACCTACTTTTTATATTTTCCAATTATAATGGCTGGTTTAGAGATTAGTTTTCTTACATTTACCAATGATGATACGTGATTGTATATACTTCAAGTAAATTGTTTTTTGACAATTAAACAAACTGATAATGAAAGTCGAAAGTTTGATATTGTATCCTTACATTGGGCCATTGGAACAGATACCGCATTTCTGGTATGCAACCCATGCTTGATATTTATTTAAAGCTATCTCGTAAATATACTTAGGTACTTTTGTAGGAGTCTTTGGTAAGGAAAAGGCTGGTTGCCTGTATTCAGCGATTTCCATCAGTTGGATTTGCTCCAGATAGAACCACAGTTCGCCAACTAGTTTACAGATTTGCTAAAAAATTAAATATAAAGCACAAGTTTTCGTTGGAAAAAAAATGGCAGGATTTGCTTGGCTAAAACCTTTCTTAGAAAGAAATCCTAAGCTCTCTATAAGACAGGCAGAAGGTTTCTCCTTATCCAGAGCACAAGACATAAACAGAGAAGAGGTTAATCAATACTTTGATCTCTTAGAAGGAATTTTAAGAGAACATTACTTGGAAGAAAAACCATTTCACATTTTCAATATGGACAAAACTGGAGTTCAACTTATAAATAAATCTGAGGAAATAGTTACCAAGAAAGAATGCAAAAATGTGCAGGTTTTAACATCAATAAATAAAAAGGAGAAAATGTGACAGTGCGGTGCGGCGCAGATAGCAAATTCCTTCTCCCAATCTTAATCTTCAAAGATGTCAATCAAAAGCCTGAGCTTTCAGATAGATTACCAGTAGGGTCTAAGGGATATGTAAATAGAAAATCATCATTCATTACTTCGGAATTATTCCTAAAGTGGTTAATTGAACAGTTTATTTCCAGTAAGCCATCTGGTAAATATTTATTCACTGAAACTTGATGGTCATACATCACATAGCACTAATATTGAAATGCTGCAAGTGATTGAAAGTAATGAGATTATTATTTTGTGTCTGCCCAGCTATTGTACACAAGCTCTTCAGCCGTTGGATCGTAGCTTTTTCCGATCGTTTAAAGTCTATTTCAACCAAGAAACTCATTTGTGAATGAGGTATCATCCCAACAGGAATCTTACACGATATCACGCCGGTGCATTGATTGGTAAAGATTGGTTGAAGGCAGCATCTATAGGCACTGCAACTAGTGGTTTCAAGGCTTGCAATTCCAGATCACTTTTATTCTATGCTCGATTCAGCAAATACAGCTGGGCTCTTGTTTAGCTCAACAAACGTCCCTAGATCCGTTACCCCAGAAACCAATACTGTTTCAGCACTGCCTTCCTCAACATTCAGTAATCCTTTCGTGATCGTGAAACCCACAGCAAGTACTTCAACATCTAAGTACCCTCCTATACTGGTTCTAAAATTGACTCCCACTAGATATTTACATGTTTCTCCAGTTTTAAAAATACCAGTACCATTTAATCAAAGAAGACAACAACATGCATAAAAAAGACCTCCTTGATTTAAAATTCAAAGTACAAGGACAATGTTCGATGAGAAGAGGAGTGGACTGAATGTTATAATGAACCACTGGTATATGACAATAAAGATTGGTGTGTAGAATGTTTTGAAATGTATGAAAAGACCACTGAGAAAGTTGACTGACTCCAATGCTTGAAGTGTCTAAAATGGTTACACGAAACATGCATAATGTATGGCAAAGTGTGTAACATATGTTCTAGAGAAGAACCGAGGAGCAACATAAACACGGCCTAATAAGGACAGCGGCATCTCTCCTGCATTCACCCTAATAATATCTAACCTAAGTTTATAAAAAGTAATCTAACCTAACATAACCTAAAGCATTTAACTTACTAACTTAGTCGATAGAGCATCAAGTTCTTAATCACAAGGTTGTTAATTTAGGCCCCACGTTGGACGTCATTTTTATAATGAGTGCGTTTAGATATCTCTAATATCACAATATACAGTGTATCCAAGATAAGGATGCACAGCTTGGGGATCTTGGAAACGGTAAGAGATACAGGATCGGTTAAATAAGATGAAAGTTGGCTATTTATAGGACCTTTTTGTTGGCTTTCGCAGAATCTAGATACCTTGGATAGTTTCAGAGATATTTAAAAAAAAGTAGATTTCTCGATTTTCGATATTATTTTTTCTTTCCTTTATTTGAAAAGATATCGAAAAACTAAAATCACTTTTTCATTGCCACTTTTTGTTCTCTACTAAAATACACTAACACAATTTTTGTACAACGTTTCGGTTTCGAGTAACCATCATCAACCTTATTTTTTAAAGAGGCGGAAAGACAATTAAAAATGGTTTTGGATAGCTTTTGTTGTCACGATTCTAATGATGTAAACATGATAGGATTATTTCTTATACTATAAATTAATGCATTCTGCAGTACCCTGGCCTGCACGATCACCTGATCTAACACCGTTAGATTTCTTTCCTCTGGAGTTATATTAAGAATCATGTGCTTAACCAAAGTTTTGAAGATGAACAGCAATTATTCCAGTTGGTCACAGCAGCGTTCAACACAAAAAAATGAAAACTAAAATAACCCTATCACGTTTACATCATTAGAATCGTGACAACAAAAGCTATCCAAAACAATTTCCAATTGTTTTTCCGCCTATTTAAAAAAATGAGGTTAATGATGGTTACTCGAAACCAAAACATTGTACAAGAATTTTGTTACCGTATTTTAATAGAGAACAAAAAGTGGTAATGGAAAAGTGGTTTCAGTTTTTCGATATCTCTTCAAATAAATAAAAGAAAGAAATAATAAGAAAAATCGAGAAATCTGCTTTTTTTAAATATCTCTGAAACTACCCAAGATATCTAGATTTTGCAAACGCCAACAAAAAGGTCCTATAGATAGTCAACTTTCATCGCATTTAACCGATGCTGTATTTCTTACTGTTTCTAAGATCATGCTGTGCATCCTTATCTTGGACACACTGTATGTATGGTTTCTTATAATCGAGACTCTCTATTAGAATATAAGAATTATTTAAAATAATTGAATCCTATTAACGCTTGGATTTCCCAAGGCCTTTTGTTTCCTGAACTAAAGTAAACGCAATTTCTTTATGTCCTCATCTCAAGACAGCTGTATCGTTAAAACGGTAATGTCCAGCTTTTTTGAGTGTTTACATTATGTGAATTGAGTTTTGAGGGATCATTAATTTGATAGTTTTATGGAGTCTTAACAAAAAATGGCTTTAATGGTTACCGTCGAGTATAATATATACAGTTTGCAAACTTAATGTCACGTATATATTGATATCTCTCAGGAAAACACTACTAAGATTTCTGAAACGAAGAAAATTAGTATTGTGGACAGATAGTTTTATATTGTATCTCACAAGAAGCAAGCAATAAACACAGAGGTAACAATAAATTACCGCCTGCTTTTTGTAGAGATTGGAACGTAATAAGAAAGTATAAACGCTGCTACTTTCGCTTCGTCATTTTCTGAGGTGTTGTAAGAGCTGTGAGTCGAAATCTAGAATAGCAAGCTTTGCGTGTGTAGAAGATACAAAAAGGGTTGCGATGATTTAGATGTCGAAAAAAGGTAACTGTGGATCAACCGACTTGACTCAAGCTTAGATTGCAAGTAGGTAGAATTTAGGAATGATACAGTTATAACACAATGTTCAATGGAGTGTAGTATTTTTTCTTGCAGTTGAGAATGTAGTCAGTTAGCTTGTAAAAGAAGTGCTTCTTAACTGGTTTCTACACACCATTCAGTATTAGAACAGTAAATTACTTGTAAATTCTTTTGACATCATGATCTAATCTTGACTATATTATTGCTGAAGATGCAATACCTAATTGTGTCTTTTTCGTCAAGATTCCACAGAAGAAAAGAAAATAAATTTAAAGACAGTATTAGAATCACGTGCCGATTTTCTGTTAAGTCCATAAAAGATCAATTGAGTGAACTAAGGATAAACAGCCATTCATGTATGATACTAAAACTAAATATTAAGCAAATAGTCGGTTGTGAAAAATGCAAATGTTAAATTTAAAGGAGTTTTATTATTTGTTTTTGATTATTTTGTAGAATAATTGTTGGAAACTAAATTTCATTAGTGCCAGAGTAGTAAAAGCTAGCTACTGGGAAGTTGATTTATGATTTAGTAAGTTTAAAAATAAGAACTGTAGTATACCCATTGGTTTGTTCATAATCAACAATTCGATAAAATTTTAATAAATTTTCAATTACTTTAAAACCGCTTGTTGTGTGTAAAAAGGGATTTAGTGACCCTGTGAAATGACGTAGCATAAAATAATAACGGTATGCCTTAAGAAACGACTAACTCTCTTTTGTCGGAGATCGAGCCGGCCGGGGTCATAAAGAGGCCTAAATGGCAGAGAGCGATAACGGTAGGATTGTAGTTTGAGAGGGCGCCAATCTTAGTTAACCTTGACCAATATAAGTGAACAGCTGATCCTAAGACTAACCAACAACCAATAGCTGTCGGGGATTCCCAAAGACGTAGATATACTATATACAGACAGACTTTCTCGCCGGGACGATACGGTAACACCTGGTGGAGATTCTTTTATCCGCAAACAGACTGATAAAGAAAGGAAGGTGCCGGAACACAACGATACCTTCCTGAACTACTGAAAAAATATTATATTCGAAGATTAGAAGGTCACGATGCGTTTATATTTCGTAACAAAGTTAACGGGATAAGTTTAATTAACCTCGGTAGCTTAAATCACACTTGGATTTCGCGACTTCTATAAAACTTCAACGAGGAAGGTCTCCAGGTGAGGGACCGCGCGTGAATTAACACCGCGTTCTTGTTGAAAGCTCGGGACTCACTCTCCTCAAATTTCAAGCGAGTGACGCGTTAGCTTGACGCCATATTAAAACGTCTTTTCCCCTCATTGAACTGATTCGCGAGAGTGACGACAGAATTGCGTTCATTGGGAAACACTGAGGCTGGAGAAATCAACCCATTCCATCTTGTTTAACATCAGATAGCCTCGTAAAACTAATTTACATATAGTGCCAAGAAGCTTGATTTATATGTTTGCTACATCGACACTGACCACAAAATTCTCAGAATAGAGAAATAGAAAATGCGAAATTGATATACATTTAATTTTTATTCCTCAAATTTACTAGGGGTAAATAGCTTTTATCGGGAATGGAAAAATTTAATATTTAAAGAAACCTACAGACTGCGAAATACAATTTATACTTTATAATTTCGAAACGAAATGGATTTTTATACCTTATTCGCAATAAATATTAAACGAAATTTAGCACTTAAATTTAGATCTTAACACGTTTATATAAATTTTACAGAATACATAAACTAGAGGTACATACGTTACTTAAATGTAAGATTTTACTTTATCAACCTCCTTAGTGCAGAGTTTAACAGAAAATGTTCTTGATGTTAAAAATAGAAACTTCCTTGTAATAACAGAAAACTTCTCCGGGTTGCACTTATATATTGCTTTAAAATTCTCTTTAATCATTATTTCAAGCCCTTTTTCAGTTACATAATTCATAATAATGCCTAATTACTACGAATCGTGTTTAACGTGTTTTTCATTTTCTCTGTTGTAGTACAAAGAACAAAATTAAATAAAATTAATGTTCGTTGTACGTTTTACGTTTTTACTTTCATGTAGTATTACCCACCAGCGAATATTGAAACTCCGTCAAAAAATTCAATTTCCCGGATTTTTTGTATGAAACTTCATTTTAATTTTACAAACATATTTTGTCTGAATATGACTGTAAATAAAATATAAAAGATACATGGAAATGAGTAGCTCTAAAACAAAATTGAATTTAAAATAAATTCGAAATGTTCACAATAGAAAGGAGATAAAAATAAAACAAGGAGAACTAAGGTAGTCTACTATACTACGAAATAGTATAGAGACTTACTATAATAACAATTTCCACATAAAAACGATTCTTCTTTAAATATTTTCAATAGCATATATATTGTATTTTAACCTCTTGTCTTTTATTAAACAAGAATCCACACTGATTCTTTTGATTTGCTTTGGTTCGTTAACTAAAGTAATGAAGAATTTTAATTTGTGTTCTTCCTTTTTTAAACCATCAAAATTTAACAGTCATTCAAAACGGTTAATGAGAAGGAAAAAATCTTGAAATGTTCAAAATAACCTACAAGATCTTTTAAGGTAATATAAAAAGTTTTATTGCTTCTGTTGTTAAAGGCGTTCGTGTTTCGTTGACTGTTATGGCAAAATCACAATTTCCATTAAAATGTATTGATAAGGATGTGTTTTACAATATTTTCAAATTAAAGATGTACCTAAACAACACGGTCATTTATATTTTATTGCCTACTTTTAATGCATAATGTTTTTTGTGATTAACTTTAAGAAATAAAATCTAGGTAGGCTACTACATAGGAACGTTAATTTGTTTTCCTTTGAAGATGTAACGTAATTGTATACGCTTTCAAGCTGGTTTAGAAGTTAGTAGTACTAAGGTAGTATGATTGTTGAGAAGAAATACTCTAGTAAGCGTATTAGGAGGCATTCTTTCTTGTTGCAACTTTATATGGCCTTTTTTTTCATAACTTCTTGTATAACTTGCTTTTCTGGTTTTCTTTTTCAAAGATTTTTTCGTTTCAATTTTTTTTATTCTTTTGGTCTTCGTTAAAGTAAATAATTTAAACATCGACATTTCTTTAATTTTCTTCTAAATTTTTGTCATTTTTCGTTTGACTCACGATGAGTATAAACACATACAATAACACTATTGAAATAAATTTATTTAGTTAACTAACTGTGATTCAAATAATACAGTATATAAATAATTGTATAATTAAAATATGTAAATAGTATCTGCTTGATTTGTGTCCATACAAGATTTCAGTAATGCAGGAACTGCTTCCAGTGGATTATGATAAACGGGTACAATACTAGCATTGGTTTAATAACAATTTAAGGGATGATGAAGTGTTAGATTTGTCTTTCTCTAGTGATGAGCTTGGTGTTATCTTATCGCCTACGTTAATTCTCAGATATATAGAATATAATCAGAAGAAGCTTCTGGTGAATTTTTACAAAGTCCACTACATTCTGTAAAACCTGGTGTTTATGTAGCAATGTCAAGAAGACGGATAATACGAGGGTGGTCTGAAAAGTTTCCGACCTCAACGTGAAGATGGCAGCACTCGTAAATGAAAGCTACTGAATTTCGTTGTTCATCTGTTGACAGTTACTCACAAAAGTTTCAGCCATTTGCGACGCGCAGTTTTTATGTAACAGTCGTTTGAGTGAGTTGATGTGAGTTTTTTTGTGAAAATGGACAAAATTGAGTATCGAGCTGTCATTAAATATTTGTTTTTGAAAGGCAATACGCCTTCGC
>VTPC01007605.1:0-26046 GCA_011009095.1 Ignelater luminosus
ATACTATACAACTAGACTATTAGAAGTAACTTATTTTAATACTTAGCAGACGATTTCTAAATCTAAAGAAATAATCAAAAGCAACGATCTGCAAATAAACATACACCAAAAATCAAGTTTTAGAGAATGGTTTCGACGAACAAACGCAAATTTCGAAAAAAAAACACACCTAACACCTGAAGTTACATTAGTAAATATCCTAAAAAAGCCAATAAGAAAAACTAAATGGTATAAAAAAGGTGTGGATTTTGGAGAGTGGAGGTTGAAGGTGAACGTAAACGTTCCCATTGTACCACCTAATAGGGGATAAAAAGTTGTGGAACTTTACAATTTGAATCAGCTCGATATCGGTTACCATTTGGGAGTTACAGAGCTTTAAATAAAATTTACCGCATTTTTGAAGGTGGATTCCACCCCTTAACGTCGAGCTCAGCTGATACGTGTCTAATGTTTCGACCCGTACTACTTATATGCCAAGTTGGAAAGAAATCGGTGAGGTACACTTCATGGATGTTTCTTGTTCGATACGTTTAATACACGACACGGTGACCACTTGTATTCAAGCAATAAGAAAAATCCAGTTAAGTAGGCAAATGTAGATCTAAATAGGTTCCCTCAAAAATAATTAATTACAACCAATATGCATTTTAAGAACAAATATGCTACTTATTTGTAAGATTTAAATCCGTTCGTGATGACACGCTATAAATAATCAAAGTTCTGTTAACAAAAGACTTTAAAAACTGATTTTATTGTCTGTAGTAGAATTTCTTCTTCTTGATATAATTTAGTTTTTGGAGAAGCCTAAATATGGCTTGAATTGTATAACAGGTATACATTTGACGCGATGAGTTTGATTATGTAAGTTCCAGATCGCTTAGATGTCAGACGCATGATGAAATTTCAAAGTTTGACTCTGAAAATGGTTTATGTAACGAGAATCTCTCAGCATGTTCAATATACTCGAATTCGTTCCGTCCTAATAGGTCTCTTCCAAGCCACGGTTACATCAACTTTTTTATCAGATTCTAAACTGTAATACCTTTTGAATAAGAATAATAATAATCTTTTAACAGGTTAGCAGATTTATCATCAAACAAAAACAAAAACAAGTTTCTTGTTCGTCTACCCTATCTCTTTTTATTTACTTCTATAGAAGATACCTTAAATGTTTGTTAATAAACAATGTTTATATAATGTATACGTACGATGTACTATTAATTTCGGATCAATATTTCCTAAACGTTAATTCCAATTACGTACAGTAAAATATTTCTTGGAAACTCCACCTGAAGCTTCCCTCTCTCAGGTATCCGTTATTATTATTCCTCCAGTTTTAACCGAATTACCTACCGTTAAGAAAATTGCCTTCTTGTTCGACAACAAATTGGTTCAATGATTTATGTGTGTGCTTAACAAATAAAAACATTCCAGTTACTTCTGATTGCATAGTAAGAAGGTAATAAATTCAGATTAGAATATTTTTAAACCTAAACTCTATCGAATTTAAAATCTTCATAAAGTTTCTGAACATTTCTTTTTTAGAACTTCCATATAATTCAGAATTCGATTCACATATATCAAGTTTAATAAAAAGAAGAAAAGTATTAAATTTTTCGCATAACTGAACCACATTTCTAGAAATTAAGGAATGTCTGTCCCTTATTCCGTGTCGTTACGGTTATTTTTATCTCACGCCCATTTCATTAACTTTACGACCTTAATGTAATTTTTTTATCGTCTTACTCCTGTAGTTTTACAATTTCTTAGCTTTTTATATTCAAACGAAGACCTAACACGTAACTGCGACGTTACTTCATTTTTAATTAATTTTGCTTTAACTTCTCCTTAGTTGGTGTTTTTATTTCTTTTCCGTTAAATCTATTTTCGCAAAAAAGGATTCACGCTTTCTTTAAAAATAAAGTCACATCCTAAAGTTTACCTAAAATGTATCCACTAAGTAAGCGAAGAAGTATCGACAAAAGGTGTAAAACGTGTCAGTTTGAATCATGTACCTAGTGGAATTGTATATCCTACTTTTTACGAGACGCGTGAGTTTTGAAACTTTAGGAGTTGTAGTTCAAAACAAAGTTGAAGCTGATCAACCCAAAAGTAACAAGGAAACGCCTCAATACGTGTAAATTTATACTCACTAAATAAGATTGTTACTGGTACGGTCTGTTACTAATCGTTCCAGACCGGTTGCTAAATGAAGCTGGTTATATTACATCAATTTTAATATTTAAACTATTTATAATAAAACAGGATTATGTTTTAATAATAAATTACAAAACCGTTAAAATAAATTTCAGTCAAGATACAGAGTGATCAAACTACCTGTGTGTACTACTGATACATCAGCGCGTGTAGGTTTGCTTGCTGTCTTCTGGAATAAGCAAGGTGGTTTTCTTCCTACTTTTCGAAATTTACATGAAGGATAGAGATTTAGAAATCAATAAAATGGAGTGGCTTTGGATTGAGATAAGGGCACACTTTTTCAGTTTTATGCACTTCCATAATTGCCTGTACAACAATAAACAGTCGCTTCTGCATTGAAACTAGTTAGCCAAGTCAAACTCAAGGATTCATTGAACATGCCCGAAACTGAAATGATAACCGTCACCTCAGGAGTTACAAACAGCGTTTCAAACTTATTTCCTGCTGTGTGATGCTATGGAACATTGTCTTCAACCTTCTGTACTTCTAGAATTTGAATGCCTTGACTCAACTCCTACATATTTTATTAGTTACGTTTGCAACACGGTCTTTACCATCAAATAACGGTCGGGCAGCAATTTTGAAATTGTGGCATTTGGATATGAACTGTTCATAGGCGCCAGTGTCATAAAGATCAATTTCAAGCAGCCACAGCTTAGACACGTGATAACAGACTTTCTTACAGGAGAAGAAAGTTTCGAAGAAAATAAGTGCAACAGGCTATGACTTAGTTTTGTTAATTTTAGTGTTTATTATTGGTACTGATGCAAATTTGCTTAACTCTACTCTGTTTAGTAATAGTTATTTACACTAACTTGCAAGTTAGTTGCCTTGTTTACAGTTACTATTTTATTTTGCAAAATGTAAAGTCAAGATTTGATGGGATTAAATGCTCTCCAATTTCTTTATCTGCTCTCTTTCAAATGTCACTGATCTTTTCTATTACTAGACTAGTTTAGTCTTAGGTGATTTACTGAAGATGTTGGGTTACCTAATACAACAAGCATTTGGCCACATTTGTTTCAAATTTAGTTGTTCAAGTTTGGTGAGCCTCTTGTCCTAATATACTGAGCAATTGGGAGTTGTCAAATTTTCTAAGATAGTGAGCAATACATATTTGAGAGATCAATCACCAATATAATTTTCTACGTTGGAAAAGTCTAAATCATTATTTAAAAATAGAAGTTACTAGCATAGTTTTACATATGCAGCAGTCGCGTTGTAAATTTGCTACTTGAAGTGTTTTCTAAAAGCTTTAATTGGATTCGCGTCTATCTAAAAGAGTTTAAGTAATGAAATAACGTTGGTGAAGAATTAAATCTTGCTTATTTTTATATAGCTATTTTTAACTTATTCCTTATTTGCTTAAAAATAATCAGTTGTGGATAATAAACCACAAATCACAACATCTGAACTGTCACTCTTTCGTCCCAACACTTATTATCCTTATTAACCCTATCAGCAGTAAGTGTTTTGCGGTGCTATCTTAGCACACATGTTCTCCATGGTGACCTTTATTCCAGAAACAGCATTGGTAAAACCGCTGAAGGACCAGAGACCAATCCCTTGGCGTTTAGAAATTCTTTTCTTCTTGGCCCAGGAAACATATAGCCTAACAGTATCTCTACCGATACCGTACCAATACCAAACCATTCGACCATTACAGTTACACCTAGACACCGATACCAAAAAATGTTGCCACATGGCATAGAAATTGATAGATGAACATAGCTTTTCTTAGATAAACTACGACGTAATCTGTACCAAAGCCTTCTATTCTTGCTAGTTACACATTTACCCAAAGAGCTCTGCAATCGGCTTTGCAAAGATCCTTGGAGCACCATTACCTTCATTGCAATCAACTGAAATCAGTGATCCACACAAAAAATTGCTGGCACCGACAAAAAGTTAACTTTATAATAATCTGCTGTTTCAACACCGTTCGTCAACATTGTGCAAAGAAACCCACTGTCATAAAAGCACCACGTGTTGTACTAATTTTATTTTGGTAAGGTATTACTGTACATTCTTGTGATCAAGTTTTGCATAATAAAGTAGAGATGACCTTATAATTTCATTGCAGATCGTTATCTTCAAATATCAAACCTCTGCAGAATTATTCTAACAGTAACAATTGTTGACCTCAGTTGGTAAATGGAGACACAGAGCTAGTTCTTCTTTTTACGTACTGTAGATCAACAGACTCTTTAAGGTTTTAAAAAGTGTGCCCAATTTTCACATGTTATAGTACTGTTTCTACGAAATAATTGATTCCCCAGGGTCGTGAATGCACAATTCGACTAAATGGAGAACAGCTCACTTTTAATTTGTTCACTTGAGAACAAGAATGAGTTTTCTGTGGCAAACAGTTGATAGTTAAAACTTGAAGAAAACTCAAAATTGACATTATACCAAGATGTGGTTTGTCAAGAATATTCAAACCACACCTCTCGTTTAGGATGAATTTCATAAAAACTGGGAAATGGCGAAATCTAGCGTTCTCCCATCACGGATTTTGGGCTTACTTAGTTTTTGCTAGCATTTTGTGTCTTCCTTCTTACCATCAAGCTAGTCCAGTTCTTGCCAAAATAATTTCAGTTTAGGCTGAATAAAATTCAAAATTCTATAAGAATTCCTGTTATCAATAAGACAGCAAATTTACAGTGGCAACGATAGCAATGGTGATGCACAAGCTTCAAATACAACTGAATCTATTGTTATGTAACTTCAAGTCAAATGATTATGACAATAGTTGAATATACGTACATAGTTTTTTAATTTCTGCAACTTAACAATTCGGACGTAATAAGAAGGCAGTGAAAACATACATTTACATATGGATTGAGCGAAATCCTTATCTTTGAATTTCCAAAACGCCGCAGAGGGCGTCCCATCTAATGGCATTACGCTCTCTACTATCCTCATAATAGTAACATCCTTCGTCCGGAAAAATTAAACTTGCGCGATTATATTTGTTTGGTTCATGTCACGGCCTCCAGCACCTGCAGGCCAATAACGGTCCCGTCAACCCCTTTTACCTCTGATCTTAAATACGTACTTATTACTAAGGGCGAAGACACACCGAGCCGTCGAGATTTTCTCTACCGTACTGCTTCCCTCGCCCTTCCTAATCTATCCTCCCAAATAACACCACTTCTGTCATCTCGTCTTTGCATCCATTCCTTTTAATTAATTATGAATTGACTTTCCTGACATATCTTTCCGTTTTCTGCTAGCTGACCTGAACGGCCTGGGTTTACCTACACTTCGTCAGCATACCGTGCCTAACGCCTTGTCGCCGGCAAACGAGATGTGTTTGCATACAGCAGAGGAAAGGAATATGAGCCTAAGTGGTTGCTGGACAAGAAAGAAAGCAAGCTATTAGATAACTGAAAGGATGCAGAAACATGGTACACAGCCAGAGAGAATCTACTGAGATACACTAGAAATAAGTTGATATGAACATAAAGAGTAATGAGAAATTATCAAGTGGCGAAAAAGAAATTCCAAAGTCAATTTTGGATTAGATAATTGGTCCATTACAGTACCAGCAGTGAGAAGTCTGAGGAACGGAAAGCCCATTATTGAGAACCATTTCTCAACAACAGGACAAGCTAGGAAGAGTCCGATAACATGTTGAGGTCCCAAACTAATGCCGGTCGGTGTGGAAATGATGGGTTAGTTTGGGAAACTAACAATGATTGGAAGTTTGACGCGCAAAGAAAGTGCATACGTATCTTAATAAGGAAAATTTGGTTTTTTGAAGTTAAGTCAAATAAACTACAGACTTGGAATCAATTAATTTGGATTTGGTTCAGGTTGAATTAGCTTGAGCCAAATTTACTAATGAAGATATTGATAGTAGAGTGTTTTTCAGATGACGGAATACATTATTATGTTTCTAAATGACCTAAAACTTTTTCTTGCCTCATCATTCCTTGGTCTTATACTTTTTGACGGATAAGCCGCCTGCTTTGGCAGACGCTGTTTGTTAACAGCAAGTTTTCATTAATTTTCCAAATCAATAAAACAAATTGAATTTGGTGTAGTATTGAAAATACAGAGTCGGGCATCTGTGTGGTCTGATCCTAAGTTTCAATTTGAATTAGACCGAATTTTTTCGGTCACTTGCATTTTTCATATCCATAATAATAGTAGTAGTAGTACTCAAGTAATAAATCACAAAAACTAGTTACAATGTCTGCTAATTAAATTGTCCTTAAATAAAACCTGGATTCAAAATGCAATTGATGACAAAATGTTCAAAGTCAGGCTTATTGTTGACTTGAAACAAATTAAGTTACTATTAGAGGTGTTAATGCGCTACGGAAACGTAGTCTATCGATTGCACCAAAGAATTAAATTCTGCGAAGTTGGGCTTGTCTCACTGTCCGATAGTGGGGTTTTGCAGGCCGGTTGAGCTGATTGGACTTATCGAAATCTGCCAAAAATGTTGTGGAATCTTTTTAGATCGTGTTCATTTTATTCTATTCAAGTCAAACTGAACATTTCAGCTCATAAAACCTTACTGAAAATACGCAGGGAAATATAACTATGTAAATTGCAGTTAATAAAAGCTAATAAACGAGTTTTGCAAATAGAACGTGTTGAGTAAAGTATAGAAATGAAAAAAACCATCTTATAATAGGTATTAAAATATTTTTCAAATTTAATGTATTTGCAATTTGTACTAACAGAAGAAATGGTTCGTTTACTTATTCAGAAGTATAGAAACCCATTTAAGATGAAAACGTATAAACTTAGCTCACAATTAATTAAATAGAAATTAGAGAAATGAATTTTATTCTACTTTCCTAACTGTTAAGAAGTTCGATCCTTCGTTTCATATTGTGAAAGTTGCAGAAAAAGCTTTAGGTAGAGGTTGAATGCTGAAAGGAACGTATTCGCAAGACATATATTGATTAAGGATACACTTTTCACGTACACGCAGCTATCGGTGGCGGAAAGGGACTTATCTGGATGGAAATTGAGTATGGAAAAGGGCTCATCTCTTCTCAAAATGTTTCAAAGCTTACCGAGGCTTAGTTTAAATCCTTATCAGCTATGTTCAACATGTTTACTCTTAAAACATCTAGTGAATTATGGCAAGATTTAACGGTATGCGGAGGAAATTAATTTTACACATTTATAAATTACAACGTTGCAATATAATACCATAACCCCTTCAAAAATAAAAACGCGGATATGCGAATAGATAAAAACAGTAGATCAGAGGATGCTGTCGGTAAAACAAAGCGTTTTATATAATTCCATGCCCAATCTTAATTAGATTCGGTCTGTTTAAAATCAAATTCTCTGGGAGGAGGCGAAAATTCAATAAACTCGTGCGACCTAAAATAATTAATCATAATTTGAAATTGAAAGATAATTACAGAAATAGGTAAAAGGAGGGCAGAATTTACGCAAATTTATCAGTGGGTTGTAATCAGAAAATTAGATGGCACTTAAGTAATTAAAGTCCCGGTAACTCGATAAAACGAATGCTCCGAGTTCTACAAGTTGCCAGTATTTCAAGAATCACTCGGTTTTAAAACTTTAAATATTGCCATTAAGTTCGTTTTGGAGAGAGAATATTTAATGGGGTAGTTTCTGAAATGAAAACTAAAAGAAATTTGAAATTCAAGATATGGTATTTGAATTTTAGATTAGCGACACTTTTCGATATTTGCTTCATTTTTTATCAGCAATAAGTAATTAAAAAACATGATGTTAAACTTTTTACGTAATATAGGTCAGAAAACCGCATTTACATTTTTATGTGCAAACGCGAACTAGGTTACGATGTACTTTGCATAAAAGGGGATTCATAAGTTAAAGGCAACCCTTCTAAAATATGTTATCCAGATATATCTTGCAATTTCCTGAAAGGTGCTATATTTAACGTAAACCAAAGTAGGTTTTTCAGATTTCATGTTTCAAATTACCAACATATTTACAAATAACCAATACATCAACTGTTACACAGTTTTTGAATATAAAATTAGGTAGGAGAAATTTATAGAAGAAAAACAACTTAAGTTTATTTGAAATAACTGGTATAAAGACTGACAAAGATAACTAAAGCAGAATTAACGCGAACAAGAAAATTACAAACCTATCATGCAGTGTTTGGTTGAATTCGATGGCAGCTTTCCCTGATCAGTACCTCTATTGACGAAAATGCCAATATCTACAAATATATCAACGATCTCTTTGCCTATTCTTCACAAGATTTGCAATGTAATAAACAGCATAATTTTTAAATAATCTAAAAATAAAACCAAACAAGATTTTAATTAACTTCAGAATCGTCCCTAATCTAAGAAATGTTAGGGATATTTGAAAGAAAAGGAGTTGTAACTTAATTTTGCATTACAGTATTAATGACTCTAGTTTAACTAAGACACTACTGGCTTTGGTAACATACAAATAAAATTTCCTAAAAGAAAAATTTGTAGTTATACATCAAAAAAACAAATTTTGGAACACAAACTCAAGAAAAGCTAATTAAGAGTAAAAGAAAAACAAACTTACCACGGAGTCCGAAATCCAGACTTTACAGTGCTGTAAATGTGGAAGGCAGAATCTGTAACAATTACGCAAAAAGCAAATACCGCTCTTAACCCACGCTTTCTAGGTTCTTTCTAATAACAAAGTTTAATAAGAAAAATGTAAACAAACAGTAAAGCCAATAATAACTTCGTCGAAGTGCATTTAAGTGAACTAAGAGAGTACAACTGTAATTGTAACAAGTAGATTAAATTTAATCACTTTAACAGATTTTCTTTTCTTTTAATTTTTTCTCTGTATTTTTTTTCTTAAAGATTTAAATTTAAAGATAATAATGCTGAGA
Organism: Ignelater luminosus; assembly: GCA_011009095.1. NCBI lineage: Eukaryota > Metazoa > Arthropoda > Insecta > Coleoptera > Elateridae > Ignelater > Ignelater luminosus. The sequence continues at coordinate 9,071 of VTPC01007605.1, forward strand.
TAGCAGAACAAGTTTCCCAGATGTAGAGCATACATATGTGCAGAACAAGCTAAAAAAACCAAAAAACTCTCCCGTGAGATCCTAAAAAAGCAAAAACAAACCCGCTTCCCTCGCTGAGTTGAGGCTTGTCACAATTCAATAAAAAAAATTGATGCACCCCTGTCACAAACACTAACAACGCAATTGCATCGGAGATGAATTCCGCTCTACTGAGTCTCTCTGGTGCAACGCAAATATCACGCACATCCGAGACGTGCTACCTCCAACGGAAATCCCGGTTCTTGAAAATTAAGAATTTAACTAAGGAAAAGATGACTTGGAGATTTAATTTCTGATAACCCACACTATAATCAAGTAGCAAAAATTAAAGTACTATCAACCGATAAGACTCCAAATCTTACAAGGTCATTATTACAAATTATAATAATAGGAGAAATAAAACCGATCACCACACATGAGCTACTTTTAGAGAAATGAACAAGTAATATTTGGCATAGCCAAATAACACGTAACTGCTTATCCGAATATCAAAGATAAAACTTAAGAAAAGTTGCAAGGTAATAATTAAAGGTGAAATCTAAAATCTAACCTTTATCAATTTGCTAACAAGGTCTATAATGAAGTAAGATTAACCAAAAATACAAGTCACATCTGTGAAAGCTAAACATATGCAATTATAAAAATTTAAATGTATGAGGAATTATACCCTATGTCCCACTTGCTACTATAAATAAAATGGAAAAATTTGTCAACCTTAAATTGATTTAAAAAATATAAAAAACAACAAAAGTTAATCAACCTCTCAGTGTCGACTCATCATTATCTAAGAAACCTCTGTAACAAGAGGAAACTGTCAAAAAATATACAAGAACACACCTAAATCACTGATTAAATACAACACATGTAATGGAAGCAAAAAGTGAACGTTACAATGTCAAATTTGAAAAGTTTTAAAAGATAGTCTTTCAACCTATTATTCAAGTTCATGAACTCGTAACTGATTAATTTTGCAAAATAAATTTTATGAATTTACTTCGTGAATCATCAATTTTTCAATAAATTAAAAAATTGGGTTAACTAACACAATAAAACAAATTTTTTAAAATTCACAATTCAAGCTATACAGAAATGGTCTAAAAATACATAAGATTTAATGAAAACTAAAATAAAAAAGCAATTTCCGAAGTCAATATTATTTTATGAAAAATCTTATGAAAAGCCACGCATTCTAACGAATCTTCAAGATTTGTCGAACAGCGACATTAAGTAACTGATCTCTAGAAAGAAATCTCGTCCACCTTTTTTTTCTTAAAATTCTTACAAACGCCTATTGCTGCTAGGTTTCTCCAGGTGTGAATCTTCAAACTTGACATGATAGGTTAGAGATTATTTTGCTCTGCCAAAGCATCAAGTAACGCATTCATTCAAAGTAGTAACTAATTTGAAATTTGAAGCAACATTTTTTCTAACAAAATAGTGTTTTGCTGGCATTCGCAGTCAAAATAATGCATCTGTTTTGAAAAGTGTTTCTTTATGATCTTTATCGTTGTAAATTTCCAAGGACCAGAAAATTGTTTGAGTAACCAGAATTTGACTGAATTAAATTTTGTTTGGGAAGTTTCAATAGCTTGTTTGTTCATCGACAACTCATTCGCACTAGTGATTTTTCCATTTAAAAATTAGATATCGACACAAATAAATCCATAAATATAATTAAAAAAATATAAAATAAAATTAAAATTACCAAAACGGAAAGATGTTCGGTTATACAACTACAATAAATAAAATTGGTGTTGACACTTACACGAATATAAAAATAAATGGTGGCCCATTCAGTGATATTTCGAACTATTGTTAACATTACATTCGATTCAAGCCATTTTAAATCAAGCTTGCATATCTGCATATATGTAAATGCACAATCACGCGTCGCGTCGCAGCACGATAACGTGTCCCAAGGCAGACTTTTAAATCCGCTGTTCGAAATTTCACTGTCATATCACGCTGTCTTTTTATGAGAGGATAAAATGGCATTGGTGTATAACAGTGCAACGATTCCAGCCTATTGTACGAAATGGGTCGCCGCTGGCTATGAAAATAATTTCGACCATTCTGGCATAATGCGACGGCCGAGTAGTTACTAGACCATTGCAAAGACAAGTTGAATGGAGCTTTGTTTGCGGTAAGAGTTTTTCTGCGGAACATAATAGTTTAATAACACACAACGGACATCGCTTTTTTATGTTCAAGAAAAAGTTAATTTCCAGTGTTTTTAATTTCGAGTCTTCAAATTTCTAAAGGACATAACCATGTCCGTTCTAATTCATTAAAATGTGTAAAATGGGTGCACGTATACGCGGGCGTATTTCGTCGTCGGCGGTTTTGGGTGGTATATTTCAAGGAAACAGCTTTAGGAGATTATTATCTCTCGCACTCTAGCTAAAATTGTCTGTAAAATGGCATTCCTTCCCATCATCTTCTTATATAGTCTTCAACTTTATATAACCAAAATTGAAAATCTTCCTTGGCGAAAATGTGCAAAGAATGTCACCACAAACATAATTAAAATGACCATAAAGTAAACAGGCCTTATCGTTTCTCGAATAAAACATAATTAGCACGTAAAAAGGGTGCATGATTATCATGGATAATTAAGGACTTCAAACAACATTATTACCCTGTAAAAAGATATATAAAAAGGGTGTTTTACGAGCAAGCAATTAAGATATTTAATTCAGTTGTAGAGGGCGCTACCAAAATATTTAACGATCCACCTACACTTATATTTCTTTACAGAATTAGCTAGGTCCAATCTCAAAAATAAAATAAAATCTCTATGTCGCGATATAATTTACAATTAATTTTATATTTTGCAGTACAAAGCACGTTACAACATAATATACAACTCCCTTAAGTTAATCGTAGTGGAAAATTTACAATAAAAAGCAAAAGGAAGATTAACATCTAAGAAGCATTCTTAACCAATTGATTATAAAATACACACAATGTATAATCTCTAACAACCTTCGGTGCCTTTATTATTTGTCATGATAGTTAAATAATTATTTGCTTATTTTGGAAACTGCCCATCATCAAGTTTTCTATCTTTGGCTATAAATAACCAATATTTAAGCTTAAATCGAAGAATGTTTTATATAAAACTATCACAGGGTTTCATACCCAATAACAAAGCAGATAAAATCTCAGTCTACACTAACGAATCTTGTAGATATACTTTAATTAGAAATTTAGGCTATTGCTAAAGCAATAGAAAATTCTAAAGGAAATGTAGTATGCCTAAATCAAGCTTTTCCAAATTTAAAGTCAATACCAAGTTATAAAATATATTTAAGGTAAATCACCTCTTTTACAAAGTAAGATAGTTTCTAAAAGTTCTAATAGGTACCTAGGCTATGTATGTGCAAACTCAACTATAGAGAGATTTATAAATAAAAACAATAGAAGCACAGCTTAAAAGTTTTAACCTGCGTGAAGCCAACAACCTCGAGTAGCGATATCAAGTTACAGTCTATAGTTTTGAAAGTTTATGATATTCGCCAGTCTTAGGAAAATTGGTTGCTACTCGCAGTTGCTGACTTTACGCACGTAAAGTTTTAAGACGCCTAGTACCAAAGCATTAAATGTTTTATTAAGTCTGGAAAAAATAACTAGAGCCTTTTTTTAAATATCGAGGAAGAATAACTTTCGCATCACGAGATTATTCAATGAACCAAGTGTACTGTACCTCGCTTTGTCGTAACAATGGTTGGTTTGCTCAATATGACTGACATAAGTAGTTTAGAGAAAATTAAAAAGCTCTATAGACTACACCAACGCGAAGACATTTCTGTATGAAAAGCGGAAAGTTTAGCAACATTTATCACATATGTTCAAAGGTCTTTATACCCACACAACATACAGCAATTGAAATAAACAAATGTCAAGGCATCAAAACGATATCTAGTGTAACTCAAAAAGCACTGTAAGAATTATTTTTGTTTCCAGTGTTATTTATTAGACTTTACTTACATGGACCAATTAATAATTGAAGAAGCCCTTAAAACTGATACAACAAGCTGCACATACACGTACAAAAGGCAATAAACGCCAACGGAGAGTACATTTTTAACATTTATTAAAAAGCTGAGCAATATAAGACATTAATGTATGAGAGCAAAAACAAATGTTAGCAATATCATAACTTAAATTTATTTTGTTGGTCAGATCTACTTCTATCGTCAAATATATTAAATGCGCGTAGAATGGAAGCACAGTGTTTACTGTTCCGTGTTCATTGCCCTTTCCTCTCTCCGGACGTCCTATAGCTTCATCAAACTGATCGGTGACCAACTACAACCCTCTTATTGCATAGGGTCATGTATGCTGCTCAGTACATTTTCCCCTTCTCGTGACCCAAAGAGAGTCCACACCTTGAGAGAAAGTGTAGATTATAGTCTTCAAGTTTTACGCCCTCTGCACTTGTTTTGGAAGTTTGCTTTCCGAATGTATGCTGGCAAGCGGGAAAAGCCTTGCGGTTTCCAAAAGCTCTTGCGCTATTCTCCCTATTGAAAACCGATGTTTGGGCTTTAAAATAGTCATATGTATTCGCCGGTACAAAAAACCCAAAAACCAACAACAGTACCAGAACTGCATATTCTAGCAACGGTTGATGCGTTACTGCCAGTCACCGTTGCTTCTCTACACCGCTTCTTTCTTGTGTCGGCATTTCTCCATTAACAAGACCGGCGACATAGATGAAAAGACGCCGAAAGTCGAACCTTTAGTTATTACATTATGCAAGTGAAAACAACTAGGCCAGCTGAGTTGTTTCGACGTTTTTTTTATCTACGTTTTACGCAGACATAGCTGCTTTATTATAAACAAAAAGCTGCATAGTTAATGGTATATTGACTTAATTTGTGGGAAGCTTTAGGGACCAAGTACTGTGAGACTAAATAGATCTGAACTTTGGGAAAGTTTCATCTTGCACACGTACGTCAATTTGATGTCAGTTTTCTGACGGTTACTACGTCATAATAAGTTGGTTAATGAGGTCTAGATAACGTACAGCTAACGATAATATCTCACAGATCAAAGGCGGCATATTAAGACGTTATAGTGATACGTCATTTGGCGTCACATGACGTCGTATTTTTGTCAAAAATAGTTTACCTAAATGAATACTATTCTCAAACAACTTTATTTATTGAAATACTACAGATTCAATGTGTATTTCTATAATTCTTGCTAAATCAATCAGTTATTATTTGCCACTGCCAAAACATCGCTTGACTCGAAAAATTTTGCAATTACATGTTGATGTTTATTTGATTTTCTGTTATTATTTATTAGCAGTAATGTTTGTTAAACTTCAAAGGTTTGTAATCGTTAATTAATTATTATTCTTATTATTAATTATTAATATTTGCTTACCAAGCTTTATAACCACGCACTTTCAAACACGCTCATTGCACATCATCATCACAAACAAATTATTCGCCTTTTGCAAGTTTTTAAACGCAAACATGATACGAGTTGTATCGGTTGTAACTAAGGTGCCACGGAAAGTATTACTGTTCTGACTGGCGGATTAATTTAAAGTGGCAATACTTTTATAAATATTATCTCTATATTCACAAAGAGTTTGCCACGTCAAAATTTTAATAGTGTAACTTGTTAGCCACAAAGACAAGATTTAAAATCGGTGATAATATGAATATAAGTAATTCGATCAAAACAATAAAATACTCACTAACTTTATTGGTCTTTAAAGACGTCATTATTTTGGATATCGTGACGTCAGTTATTGGTTAGGTAACGTCTTGAATCAAGCATGACTTTCAGATGACGTCAAATTGACGTGCATGTGCTAGCTGGGATGATTTTGTGCTTTTAACCCATGTAAACAACTGCGGAAGCTTGTAATAACTAAATGAAAAAATCTACATTTGGCCAATCTTGAAGTCCATAGCTGTCTTTAGAAAAATTCGTAAAGTATCGACACATATATTTAGCTATTGCAGACATCATCACGGATTAATTTTGAATTAACTATTAAGTTACGTTTACTGTGTGATACAAGTGCCTTTGTTTCTCAATTCTACTCGTTTATTTTTTTGTTCTATCTTTCATTCATTCTTCACGAAAATAATAATATTACAAAATATTAAAATAATCAACAATTAAAGACTTTGCTGCCACTTTATTGAAATAAAGATTGTATTAGTTTTGCAAGTGACCCAGTAAAATCGATAAATGTTAGCTGTAAACTAAGATAGATACGCTTAAGTTTTATTTGTTTTAGATCTTCAGATGACTAATTTAACTTGGGTTAAAATAAGTTAAGTTAAATGGAATTTGACTAATTTAGATTAATCTTTATTAAATTGCAAATTAACCATGATTAGATTAAGTCAAAATTTGAATATAGTGAGGTTATATTAGGTCAAATACACAATCTATAATATAAATTGGAAGAAATTGTGCAAGTTCTAATAATTTAAATGACAAAAATGATCTAGAACGAAAATATTTATTAACTCCTTTGTGCGAGTACTTAGTTGTCACAGCCCCACGTCGGGTGTCATTATTATAAATGATGGATGACTTCAAAATGTCAATATGGTCCACCAACAAATACTAATTTTCTTGATCGCACGAGAAAATGAGTATATATTAGTGAACGATTGCAATATACTGTTGGTATTCCGCAAACTTTATTGATAATCACAGAAGTGTTTCGTGCTGTAGAAAAGATAGAAAACCTGTACTTTAAAGCATTATTATTCCGTATATTTTGTTGTCTTTATAGTTGGCCCGTTACCAACACTTCAGATACTGATATCAATATTTTGACATCACCTTCAGAATTTCAATGCTATCGATACTGTATCGAAATTTCCAAAGGAATTTATGAATTAAATAGAAAACTAACTATATGCAGTGATGCATATAATATGAAAATTCTAATAGTCTTCAAACTTTTTCACGACAAAGACGATTTTAAAAAAATGGCAACGCGTGAATAATAATGCATGTATTTAAAAAGTGAGGTTATTTCTGGTGAAACTAAAAAAATATGAAGAAATATGCATAATTACTGTATATACAGTTTCACGCAATACAATGCAGTTTAATTAAAAATTTTAATTAATTATTCTTCTAATTACGTCTACATTTAAGATTACAGTTCTGAAAAGATACTTTTTATTTAAAAAGATTTCTCTCTTATCTGTACTACGTGCTTATTTATTCTAACCTTTTTGGGAATAGCAATTACGTTTGCAAAAAAATCCCGTATAAATGAAATACTTGAAAGTAAAACGCAAGTTTTCACGGTTAACTTTATTACTTCCACAAAGTATATTTTAACTTGTTTTCCGTTTCAAGTTTAACTCTCGGGAAAAAATCGCGTGCATTACGCTCGTTAAAACTATTCAATAAAGTCTCAAGTGAAAAGAAGCTTCAGGAATCCCACTGATAAAATAAACGTTTTTATTGGTGCCACTTCAGATAAAACTCTATTCTACACAAACAGGCCATGAATTTAAGCAACAACAATTTGGCACACTTGTAAGCCAAATCTAATAAATAAGCAAAAAAAAACTGTTAGCATTGACAAAACAAAAAACAACTAGATAACACGCCATTTTGCCAGTCTGTTGTTTACTTGAAATTTATGGCTTACCTGTCGGATGAAATTTTCACGTTTTTTTTTGGGTTAAAAAAATGTTGCAATTAAAGAGCCCATTCTGATGGTTTAAAAGGTATAAAATACATATTTTAGTTTCCAGAAAGCAAATGTATAAATTAATTCGTGGGATGAGGGCATCTTTTTCATGTCATCCATTTTAGTATTTTATTTATTTAAACCACTCATTTGCACAGCGTAACAAGATACTAATTAAATTACTTTTCCTTCCGGGGCTTTGATTACGTTTTAGCGACAAGAGAGCGATGAAAGTGCTCCATCAATACTTAGCGTCGTCTCACGCGAACAAAGTAGCTTTTCTTTGATATTTTCCATTACTCACCTGCTGCTGTAAATTAGCAAGTTAGCTATAATTACTGACACAGCAGAATCGTTCCTGCAGATATTAGTTGATAATGCGACGGGCGGTCGTACTAAAAACATGGCCGCGGGACTTGGGTATGATTAATTGCTATTAATTAGACGGGATATCAGAGCCAAGCCAGAACGACCCCCCCGGCCTACTAAGTTTAGAAATGCGCCTTGTCTTTTGGGACCCATTATTAGGGACTTTGGAAGTAACTCCTTTGAGCTTTTAAATGAAAAATGACGATACATTTACTCTTTATCGGTGTACTTTTTCTGCTTGCACGTTGTACTTTAGGGTTATTTGGGATCGACAGATGGTTAACATTCGGGGCGTGACCGTTATTAACCTTTAAATTTTGTTTCAAATGGATTTGGGTAGATTTCTATTTTCACTGTTTTAGCAGCTGGTGATATTCTGGAAAAATAAAACTTAGTTATAAAACCAGTTAAAAGAACTTTTTTCATTTTAGTTCATGACAAAAGGGTTTCTTAAACTTTAAACCTTCTTACAGAAAATAATGCATATCTTCAAATACAATGAAAAACAAGGTTTCGATTTTTTAACCCCAGGGTAGATACGGAAACTGTACTAGAATATTTCCGAACAACAACAAAAAACAAGTTCTAAAAGAATTTCAACAAATATGTGGAATATTTGACCTCAGGGGTGGTTTAAAAATATTCCGAGATTCTTTAGTATAAAAATAAATAAATAAACTGGAATTTATTTAAAATTGTTTAAATAAAAAACAAGAATAGCAAAAGTTTCAATATTGCTTTGAAACTATTTTCAATGTTCATATCTTTAGATGTATTTTTAGATGCAAGATGCTTCTACCTTTAAGGTAACAACAACAAAACAATGAGGTTTTGATTAATATCTTCCTTACGATCTTACAACATTTCGTAATGAAATTCTTATAAAATTTCAAAGAGTTTTGACTATGTCCGTGATGCTAACTCTCAAATGGTGTTTTGTTGCAACACATTGTTTGGCATCCAGATCAGAACTAAAGCCCTTCTATCAAGCGACAAAATAGAAGGAAAGACAACATACAAAGAATCTGCATGATAATTGCGACATGTAATACCTAACTAACGGATTTAAATCGTGTTGTAAAAACTGCAAACATTGTTTGGACAGCTCCGCAACTCCCATAGATGGAAAAAAGCAGTAACTCAAAGTAAACAAGACAATTATTTAGAATAGAGCAAATAAAGACCTTAGGTAAATCTTCTAATAAAATTACACCACTATACGCTTGTGATTCTACAAAAGTTTTGAAGAAAATCAATCTTTTCCAAACTTTATATTTATGGAAGAAGCTAATTGGCTATTTATTTGGGTGCTTTGAAAAAGCAAAAATAAAAACCAATTACAAAACATCATTTGACGGTTGATTTGTTATAAGTGGAAATGAGTCGTAAAATATTAACCAAAATAATAATTTTCCAGGTCACTCACTTTGTCTGCTTTGTCCACAGACGGAATCTAAATCCCATATTATTCTATTAGTAGCAAATCTAATTTTTGGGAACATTAAAGTTAGTGCGGATCTCTTCCTCAAATAGAAAAAATCATGCAAAAGGATCGCTAAACAAAAGAGATTAAAAAGCACGCTGTTAATCGGTATTGAGGGAGGTGGTTGTGACTTTGACCGTACCGTACCTTTCAGGTGTTTAAGATGGATAAAAAGTAATAGTACACGCGAAATAAGGAATCGCAAACAGTACGCAAAAAGTTTACAGAAGATTTGGAATTAAACAGGCATAGTTACAGTAAAAAATTTAAAAAATAAAAAATGTTAAGAAATCGAAAAGCGTAAATCAGCAAAACATTCAAGATGAAACTAATAGATAAGTAATCAACACACCGCAATGACTCCGAAATCGACGAGAAGACAGCAAAAAAACTGGAAAATAGAAAAGCCCTAAGTTGCAATAGAATTGATATAAGTGAGTTGCTGAATTATGACGGAGATTATCTACGAATGAAATTGATAAGGTTATTCAAAAAAACCTTTGAAAGTGGCAAGAAATAAAAAAATAGAATCCATGGTTGTATCCAAACTAGTACGATATAAGTTTGAAATTAAAAAAGAAAGATTATAAGAACAAGTAGCAGATCATATACAATGTGCTTTTGTGACTAACAGAGATGGGAGATGCTTTGCTTTCTGATTGAACAAAAAACAGATTAAAACAATCTGCTACATTGTTATAGTATAATTGTGTTTATAATGATAAATTACGTATTTAATAGTTAATAATAATTGTTAAAGTAGGTTTATACTCAATTATTTACATTTAATTTCAAACCTAATTTATAATTTAATTTGTTATTAACCAATATTAATTTATATTTGCTCCACTGAATGATAATTCACGCAAGCGTAAATTTGAGGTTAGAGCTGACCGTGCATCTTTTTTTGGCACTTTATCTTTCAAAATGCTTCTTTTCTAGAGCAATTTATAATGGAGCACCAAATCAACACGAAGTTTATCTCTTAAATGATAAATATTAAATTAGATATCAAACGATGGAGTATAAACCTACCTTGCTGTAGTTGATTAATGTTCGTTGTCATTTTAGTCTTTTTATTAAACAATACTTTCAATTTAATCTGGCATTCTTTATTGAAGAGCAAATTAAAAGCTCACACTAGTACAATTACCTCTATTAAAAATAATGCAAGATTACAAATACAAAACATGTTTTAGACAACCCACAATATTTAACAGTAACCTCACTATTTACTACCAATACCTTTTCTCTAAACTTTTTTAAATAAAATTTAATAGGTAATTTATGAAATATGAAATTCTAGGTAGTAACTATAAGACACATTTATGAGCAAATGTTAAATCAACTTAATCACTTGTTTTATTTCTGTTCAATCACATACCTCAATTAAAACACAGCCTTAGTTGATTTTTACATAATTTCACCAATGTTAATTTTCCTATGTCTGACAGTCACAAAAACACATTGTATAATTGGGAGCAGAAATTCCCGATCGTAATACCTTCAGCGACGTCAGACAACAGCCCATGAAGGGAGTGTAAATATCAAGGCACCTTCCAGACAAGACATTGGCTAGACTATGACCTTTGTGAATAACATAAGAGTGAAAACAAGCAAAACAAAATAATTTCTGCGTACAGCAGAGATGAACACCATCACGGCAATGACTGGAAAAACAAAATTAGGGTCATCACTAGAGATATGAGACGCCTATAAGAAGAATTGATGTTGTCCAATTCGTAGAAATCTAATAAGAGTGTTGAACGACCATATCACAAGAATCGATTAGGATAGTTTAGTAAAAATAACTTGAGCTTCTAGATCAGCAAAGAAAATAGACTTGGAAAGAACATTCAAACGATGAGACCAAATGTAGATTTCAGCATCGGTCGAAGACACCTCATAGAACGAATACACCGTTATGTAGAGATAAAATGGAAAATATCTCCTAGCAGTTATCGGTAATAATGTTGTCTACGTGACGCCACTAAATAACTTGAAATTCTTGTCTTTGAAAAGGCGCTTTAGTTCATTTTTGCTGTATACGTAAACAGTGCAAAGATCTATTACTTACTATTACGAGGATAGTAAAGAGCGTAATGCCATTAGATGGGATGCTCTCTGCAACGTTTTGCAAAATCCAAAGATAAGGATCTCGCTCAATCCAAATTCAAATATATCGCTAAGTTTGGATAAAGTGCAAACTAACTGTCAGGATTCTGAGTTTCATTTCTAGTTCAAGACTGTCTCTGTCATCAAACTTCGGCCTGGTCTGCTCGACATCAGAGTTTAACGAAATTTTTGCGTTTTTACAACGCTTATAATAAGGCCGAAACACATTTTAAGACATACATTCCGGGCAGATAAAATCTTCTGTATCTTCACTAGTGAGTGAACCCATATGCCACAAGAAGAACAGGTTCGCATATCCGCTACGTAATCGTTATCACAAACTGAGCATATTCAACTTCACTAGCTTCTTGAGTACTGGTACTAGGTAAAGGTGATGGCTTCCTCGGCAAATTAGTGTCCTTTTTTTGTTACTGATGTCAACAAGTACTGCCCTTTTTACCTCCTGCGCTACGTAATTTTAAACCTTTTTGCGTTTCGTTCCTTTTTAAGCTGCATATCTGGCGTAAACAAGATTTGAGAAAAATAATTGTCACTGTTTGTCTTCTTTTTATTAGACTGGCCAGCGGAATGTCATCTTCTGTGTCCCATTCAGTTTCATTAATATTTTCCTTGTTCTTGCTTTTACGTTATGATTGTTATTAATGTGGGCGCGATTAGATGGTAGGCTTGGTGCAAATGCTTCTTGAGGAATTGCTTGTTTACTGAAGGGATAAATGCCGATTGGTCTAAAGCCATTACAGATATTATTAGTGGTCGTACACTTACCCCAAACGCGTGTAAAGACATCAGAAACTCTTTCTTTGTTTAGTTTTCTTTCAGAATATTGCCAATAGTTTATAAGCTCTTAGTCCCAAAAGGCTTCAAAGGAACAAAAAACTGATTTATTCATCGGTTGTAATTTATAAGTTGTGTTGGTCGGTAAACATTAAAGCTCAATGCCTAGAGATTCAGCTTTATCAGTAATGGAAACATCTAGATGGCTCGACGCACCATCAAAAATTAAGATCGTAGAAGGAGGAAACATAAATTTGGCAAAATGTTCCAACCGTTATAAAAAAACCTCTGACCCTTAAACAAGATTATTGGCGGAATTATTTGCCCAAGCGCATTTGCAGAGGCAACAAATGTTACATTTTCCGCGTGTACCGCTGCAATTAAGTGTACCCTTTTAAGGCCCTTATCAGCCCTTCTCATGTACGTCATAAGTTTTTTCAAAGCAATATCTTAGACCAATTCTATCTAGAAAAGTCTCTAACTTATTGAAGCAATCTCCAACAATAAACGAGTTCAACTTTTGAGCGCGGACAGGATTCAGTTATTGTGTTTTTCGTCGTGATATCTTTGGGTGGCGTTTTAAAAATGATCGGACCCACTCTTTGCCTGCTAATTGTTGTTCTTTGTTAAATTTGTGAAAACACTTCAACGTAAAATTTTTGACAAAAAATCTTATGATCTTCTGCTCTAAGTCTTTTTCTTGCTGGCTATTCAAAATGGGCTTGGCTCCAAGTAATCGTTCTGTTGAACCAGATTTTTGGTGATTTCTAAGCGTCCGACGCGAAATACCACAATACTGTTTTACCGATTTCTGAGAATGACCCTGTCTTAACAGTCTTAACAGTTTTCAGTCCAGTTGGCTTAAATGCCACGATTTTTCTTCCCAGTAGCTACAATATTAGAACAAGCTTATTTACACACCATTTTATAGCAGACCTTATAGCTTGACATTAATTTTAATGGTACAAGTAAGGCAGGTAATAAGGTCTGGGCCGTATTACACGTCTAGTACTTTTTAACTTTTCAAGGTTATCTTAATTTACCAATTGTGAAATAAAGCAAAATAACTCTAGGGATGCGTTATTGATATCGCCATAAAAACATATAACTGAATGCCAACAAAAACCTAATTGTCATAACATGAAAATTACTTACTTTTAAGGATGGCTTCTTATAATTATTAGAAATAAACAGGAATCAAGTTTGTCAACACGTGCATACAGCTGACCGACTACGTATACTGTTTGTGTTATTGCGCAGTTTACAAGAGTTTCAGGTGTGGCGCCAAATGTTCTACTTTTGATTTCTTTTGGATTAAAAACTTCCTGTTTTATTACCTGGCTGGCGTTATTACCCACCGGTACCTTACAATATTAAAATGCAGTTTTCGTATTGAACAACCTTTAATATGACATATGGATAAACATCTCCGGTAGAATACCTTGCCCTTGTCGACCTCAAAAGTAATTCGAGTTTATAACTGTTACTAATACATAGATTGTGTTTCTAATTGTTGTAAGTAATAATGAACTTGTTTGATTCTATTCATAAACTTTGCTGATGAGGGAACTTTCTAGCAAAATTGTCCATTATTGCGCAAGAGATTTTTGTTTATAACATAGGTATTTTTAGATTTTGGAATTGATAGTTTTTGATATACCTAAAATACTACAAAGATAATTTAGAAGGGCATAAATAATAATTGAACACAGCTTACATTTGAGTCCTTTGTCATGTGATACCAAGACCTCCAATCAAAAGGGCTACTTACGAAACTATTAAAAAGCCATTTTGTTTTAGTCCACGCATTTTTTAAGTCTTGATTTTGATAACAAGAGCTGCCTTCGAAAAGACCCAATCTGTAAAATTCAGTTTATGGAAATAAATTGGGTCTATGGTTTGTTTGGTCTTTGTCTATTTCAATTTCTGTTCTGTACATGTACATCAAGAGTTCATTGACATTTACAACTATACCTAAACCGTCAGGAAAATTTAGTTTTAGGAATTTCTTCTTCTGATTGATTCTGCGAAATCTTTACTTTGCTTACCCAATCCTCTAACAGACAGATCTCTCGTTTTGTTTTCTTCATCTTTATTATTTTAACCTTTTTATCAGCAAATATTGTTTTGGTTCTTTTTTTCTTTCTCTTGAAAAATCCAAAAACACAAAAATTATCACATTTTTAGTTTCACAACTGAAATTCTTCCTAAATGTAGATTATATAGTGTGCAGTCGGTTTTCTTGTAGCTACATTAATAACGAAGATGCCGATTAATACTGTCAAGCTTGGGACACCTTATACATACCTATAAGACAAGTAAATTAATTTTATATTAATGGTTTTATAAATTGATGCGGTACATCTAAAAGGAAATTCGGATTATGCACATTTTCTTTTATTCTTACTAAAATTAAAGTTTTCTCTGATTCTGCTTTGTTTAAATAAATATTGATGATTAATTACACCTCTATTCCTCTTCTGTTTGTGTTGAAAATTGATAATAAACTAACTGGATTAAATATTGCGACGTTTAAATGCTGCTGAAATTATTATTAATTTACGTTGCTTCCATTTAATTAGCCATAAGGCTATCATTGAATGAGACAGACCAATTGTGTGGTTACCACCGGGTCTGTGGTCTGTCACTGACTAACTTCATACATCACAAAGTTAACATTTCGGGTTAAATGTTAATACCCGCTGTATATATACCACAAAAAAGTTATTTTGCACAATTTACTCTAGTTAACTGTTATCACAACAGTTACAGCAAATCGAAATTATTATATTAACAAGGATTTTTTGTGTCCTGTTAGATTGTTGAGCACTTATCGTGTCCTGAAAATATTGACCACCTTCAAATCTTGTTAACCTACTTTCGTTCTTCGGATGCACAAATGACCCTTATTTTCAAATACGTATAGCAGGAAAATACACATCATAAAGTACACTTCTATTTTACGTAAAGCAATTATACACATAATAAGATCCAAGTGATCTCTGATTTTATAAATATTTTTTTTTGCAGGTCAACAGGCAAAAGTCAATAGATCCAGGAACCTCCTATTATAGGTAA
Organism: Ignelater luminosus; assembly: GCA_011009095.1. Classification (NCBI taxonomy): domain Eukaryota; kingdom Metazoa; phylum Arthropoda; class Insecta; order Coleoptera; family Elateridae; genus Ignelater; species Ignelater luminosus. Next base: position 24,640 of record VTPC01007605.1, read on the forward strand.
GGGCGTTCATCCATTAGTGCTAATTACCAATTAAAATTAATTGTTAAGCAACAAATAAGGCGAAGAATATGTAAGTGAAGACATGATCGAAATTACATTTACTGTTTACTACTATAGTTGCCTTGCCATCATGTCCATAAGCCGGTCGGGTATTTACAAAGGTGCTGCGTTGTAATCAAAACGTGCGAGTCAGTTAATTAACAGGGTCCCAGATCATCTAATTAAATTAACCCTTTGAAGTCCGATCAGAAGCATCGCCTAGGGTAGAAACGGAACGAGACACGCGATACAACATGGTCAATCGAATTCCCTTCTAGCGATATATGCAAACAACAGTAAATTAAATTAAGCTACTCTCTGACTGAAATATGTAATAAATTACTAACTGAAACAAGATAGGGCTTTTTTGCTAAACACCGAACGTAACTCAACTGCTATTAATGATTTAAATTGTTTCTAAAACAAATTTGAATATTGTGTTTCAGACGTACCAAATAAAATGTTTTATTTCTGCTTTATCTCTTTTTAGGAGCTTTTCATTTTATGTTCATTGTTTACATTTAGTAATTTTTAATTTTTTTTTTAATTCTGGATTTACTATAGAACTACAAGGTTATGAAAACGAAAACAATTTTTGAATATGAAGTAAAAATTTATAACTTTTTTAATTCAAACTTGTACATTATTATCCACTTAACTATAATATCATGTTCAGTTAATTTGAATGTTTTTTATTACTAAATTTTAAAAGCTTCAGAAAAGAAATGATTCTGTGTTTGCATTAACCGCAATGCTGACAATGTTAAACAAAGCAAAAATTAATGCATAATAAATTACGGTAGGCAAAAGGTTTACATAAGCTTCATAACAAAAATTTTTCGTGCTGCTGCTCTTATTTCTCGCGCCGATTACTCCTGTATACCAAAAACAATGATGTTAAGCTTGTGTTCACATTCACTTTAGAATACTGGGGCTTTTATGTAAACTCAAACAATAGCAATAGAAAGGTTTAGCTGTTAACAGGAACTCTGTTATCTGTGAAATAAGTTCAACGCGAACTAAATATCACTTAGAAGAGGAAATTTGTTTAGAAGTATACAATAGGTATCAATTTAGAATACTTAATTAAGACAAGACTTTAAAGAACGAACCCTTTCTTTCCATTCTTTGATTATTGGCGTTTTAATGCCCAAAAATAAATCATGTCTTCGGGGCAGTTGCGAAAGAGACGAATAAATCGATTTCCAATTTGTGCGTTCTAAATGTTCATTGTTTAAAGCATTTGCTACGCATATTTTACTGTGCTGATTATAATACAGGTATATGTATCTTTGCAAAAAACCATTTTAATTTACAAGTTTCGTTGATACAATCAGATGCCATGGTAATCGTGTACCAAATCTAATT
>VTPC01007606.1:0-30919 GCA_011009095.1 Ignelater luminosus
TCTTTAGCCGTCTGACAGTTCGACATTTCAAACTTTTCAGTTTGTTGCTCTTAGGCTTTCTTGTTCTTACTCATGTAATTCTTTAAATTGTGAGGTACAAAAAATGCAGAATAATTAGAAATCTGTAAGCATCTAGCCTTCTAGCCTTCTGGAATCTTAAAGACTCATGAATTTGGTCATTTCTGAAAACTTTATAACTTGAGGGCTTAAAAGCTAGAAAACCATAAAACATGAAAACTAGTAAAGCAGGAAACATGAAAACTAGTAGAGAAGAAAAAACTTAAAAGCATTAAATCACAGAATCTCGAATTCTTGGGACATTAGAATCATAACATGCGGAATTCTTGAAACATTGAAATTCTGAAATTTGGGAACTTTAAGTGTTAAACATTTAAATGTTAAAACCCTGCATCTCCAATTACGTGGAACTCTCTAATTCTACTTCATTCCTACAACCCTTCAACTGTTTGGACTAAAGGTCTTTTGGTCATTTGACTTTTTGTTGAGACAAACTGACTGCATTAAATACGCTACTTACGGCAATTTCTATGAAAATTGAGATTGACCTGTAAGTAACGCAATTCAAAGCTTTTGTTTTCAAAATATCCGTATTTTGGTTTATACCTCAAACACTTATTCAGCATAAGTTTCGTGTCTATGCCTGTGACATTATAAAGCCCGACAGCTTTAATTTATTAGTTGTATTTGTCAATCTTGTTTCAATTGGAACAACTAGAACTAAATAATGTACAATCTGGGTGTTTATGTCTTGGAGGTTTTGCATCTAATAATTGTGAAGAACTGGTAGCGTAATTCCGTCTGCATTTCCATCAAGTTTCAGCTTATATTATGACTTATGTAAGTGTGGCATTACCAGCGCCGCAGAATTTTGCATCAGTATACATTTGTATATGTAAAAAAAGTTGCCTAACTTGAAGAGAAAAATCTAAAAATATTTACAATTTTTCAATGGGACATCATTAATGACAGGCAATTTAAATTATCAGCTCTTGTGTTTGTGGGATATTTAAAATTGGTTAAATAGTTTTAATTCTAGATTATTTATGACAGGGATATTGATGCTAAGGGTCTGAGAATTTTTCATTCATACGAACTGATCTTCAACAAATGCTTCTCATTTTTTTAAATTTTTTTCCTTCATCCATGTACATTAAAATAACGGAAAAATTCAAATTTTTTTGTAGAATTTCTCTGTAGCAGCCAGTTTACAGTTTTGATGATGCAGTAAACAACCTTAATATGTACTTTACCTAAAATACCGCAAATAGAATGTGGTCGACTGGCAGACCAATAGAATCTGTCTATCTGTTTCTAATCTGATTTTAACTAGAATTCTTACAAATCAATTGATGTAAGTAGAATTTGAGAAACTTTCCAGGCTATTACGAAGAAATACAGAGAAACAGAATTAAGTATGTAAGTAGATTTGCTTACTCATTACTTAATAATTAACTAGAAAAAAAAGATAATCAAGAAGTTTTAAAAAGACAGCATTTTTTTAAATGTGAATTTTCAAAAATAGACAACACACCCTACACATCAACGAAGGCAGTAGTTTGTAAAATAAGAAGAAAATCAAATGTCAATGGTATGTGAAATGGATTGTTTACTTCTGAAAATTCAAGGTGCACTTATATGTTGGAGTATTTTTTAAACAATTCCTGAGACTAAGAAGTGTCTACTCTAAAAGATTAACCACAAGGAAATTAAGAACTTGACCAATTTCACTTTTTGAGACGACCGGCAAACGTCTTTTGTTTTTTTGTAACGTTTTCTGGATCCAAAAGATGGGTTGTCGTTTAGATGTGAGACCTAGATTGTTTGTTGTGGACCATTAAAGGCTTTCTGATGATAGGGGTACTTCTGTTCATTTGTAATATCTTCTAGATCTCGGGAGCGGATCATCGATATTAAGATGGGACTTTGTTGGCAACCGGGATACAGTGAATCCTCTTTTATTTACTTTTAACGTCTTCTGGATCTCGAGACTTTGGTGGTTGGCAGTGATGGATCGAAGTGGCAACAATGCAGCAATTGGTGATCATCAAAGAAAACTGCTAAATGTCTTAAGTCAACAAACTATTGTCGATTTAAATTGAACGTGGGGTGTGCGCTGTATCTTACCCACCACAACAATCAAATAATCTACGTCCATTGTTCTGCTCTTGCATTTGGACAAAACTTAAATAATAATAAATAAATCAAGCATTTAAAGGAAAGTTAAAACTGACATAAGCAAAGACGATAAGGAGTTTTGAACTCGACATTTTTCATTCTATCAAGAAATATCTGTACCATCTACTTTTGCATGGAATCATGCTGTTTTTAAACAAAATTTTAATACAATAAATTACAGTATATCAACAGTTAAATTTAAATGGGCACTAACTTGCACTTAGAAGGCATTTTAAGGTTATTACTTATTTCATTAACAAAATATAAAATACATTCTTTAAGTTATAAAAATTTATAAAACTCAATTTTTCCTTTGTAAAACCTACCCTAAATAAAAACATAAAAATATTTATTTTACACATCTTTGAAATTCTATTCGATCCGAATCAAAGCCAATTTTATTTCAAGAAGAGCATATTGGATCTAATTTTTTAAAATAGGGAAACCTGGGGTTATAAAAACCGCCTAATAGATGTAACCTTTAACTTTTATGAATGAAGTAAAGTTGCACAACGAACGCTGTAGCTTTAGAAAGAGGTAGATCTTTAATCTGAAATTCCCCTTGTAAGTTGTAATATGAATTTGTTGCAGGTTCCCTCGGGAGCAACAGACACTTCCCAATCACTTCTACTTCACGGATTTCGAACGCCACAACGCTGAGATTGCTGCTTTCCATTTGGACAGGTAACACACATCATCGGTTTTTTTTATATGTAGTATAGTGTGTTTGTCATTTATGTGTTAAATTTCAAATTCAATCAGTTTTCGGTTACATTAATTCTAATATTTTGAATGGAATTATCTTAGATTACTAAAACAGGATTAACGGATTTCGTATTTTCTTGTACTAAGGGGTGTTAAGATTAAATTAAATTAAAGGATCACACTGATAAATAATGTAAAATAGCAATCTTTCATTGATGTTATTGTTCGACGTGATATTATTACATTTTCAGAGATTTCGACTTATCCTCATCTTAAAGTATTATGTTCTAATAGCCCCAAGAATGTAAAAAACAAAAGAATTCAACTGCTGAATACCCGTATAACATTAACCTTTACAGCGTAAACGAAGTTAAACAAAATACTATCTAATTGTCAATTGAACAAAATGCGAAATTAGTTTAATTTTGGAATTAATAATTTTTAATTTAGTTTCTATTTTAATTTTCAAAATAGAAATCTCTTTAATAAAAGAACATTTAAATTAATAAATTGGTCCTGCATTCTGGTAACATATCCGAACTGTCAACCCTGTCTGCCAAAGGCTCGACTTGGAGGAACGGTCTAATGTTCTGATTTTTGACCCGGTCCCTACGTGTTTTACCCAATGTTAGTCTGAGGTAGCGCGTCTCCACTGCTTGCATCCGACTAGATCTGCTGATGGTGTGGGCCCAGGACTCGCACTCATATGTGAGGGTCGGCACGTAAGTAGAGTTGTATATTGCCATTCTAGTCCTGGTGGACATTTGTCTTTTATACAAGAAGGATCTGAGGGAAAAGTATAGCCTTTCGGTTGCCGCTATCCTTCCATTTAGATCCTTGTCGGGTTTGCCGTTGGCTCTCAGTACAGCTCTAAGGTACTTAAATTCCTCGACTTCTTCCACGAATATCCTGTGTTAGGTGTGATCTCAGTTGATAACTATGGTCTCAGGTTTGGAGTATTGGTCCGCATTCCTCTCCTTTGCGATTTTGTCACCCAGGTATCCACGTTTGCTTGCAGCCCTTCAACCGGACGCGCAAGAAGCACAACGTCGTCTGCATAAGCAAGCACCGACAATTTACTGGGTTCAACTGCCAGTTTTCCACCTTAAAAAGGTGTATCGTTATTTTGCACTCCTGTATCACATAATCCATAAAGACGATAAAGAGGTAGGGACTGATTATATCACCTTGCCTGATCCCCGAAGTGGTGAGGAATTCTCCTAAGTTGGCATTTCCAGTTCTTACATAGTTCCTGCAAACTTTGTAAAAACTTTGAATTTTTCTAATAAGAATATCCTTCACGCTTTTCTTTCGGAATACCCTACACAGTTCTGGCCACTGGATCAAAAAGTTTTGCTTGGGCTCCTCAGTTGGCCCGGAAGCCATACTGCTCTTCTTGGAGAAGGAGTTCCACTTTCTTGGTCAGTCTCTCCGATAATATCCGTAAATAGGTCTTTCCGGGTACGCTCAGCAGGGAAATTCCCTTGTGGTTCTGTCAATTACGGTTATTTCCTTTTTTAAAGATTGGGATTCTAATAGCGACTTCCCAATCCTTAGGTATTTCTGCTGTTCTCTAGGCAAGATTTACTACATAGAGCAGAAGGTTTTTACCGGCTTCCCCCATATACTTCAGCAGCTCTGATGCCACTGCCTCATGTCGCGCTACTCTCCCAATATCATTTTATTTAAGGCAGCAGTAAGCTCTGTTCTAGAAATCTGTCTTGGGTCGTCAGGCTCTTCTCCATTCCCACCTTGAACATCAGTGACACCATTACCGTCCGTCTCGGCATTGAGAAGTTCTGAGAAGTATTCCCTCTAACGGTCCATAACACCTTCTTTATCTCCAAGTACTTTATTGCTTTCTTGGTTTAGTATATACTTTTTTATGTGTTAGTTCTATATTTAGAACAGTTTTTGATTTTCACTACCGTTTTCTTCCAGAAACTTGCCAAACTCCTCCCACTTTGCACGTTTAGCTTCTTTCATCAAGTCTTTTATCTTGATTCTCTGGTTTTTGTAAAGTTGATATGTTGCTGTTGATTTATTTCTGATTTTTTTTCTTTCTTTACTTCATTTTTAATTTCATCGCTCCACCATTTTGTAGCTTTCACATTTTCACAACTTCTATGATCAGCTTCAGAGCACTTTTGATGATATCACAACAAATGACATAATATTATTGGGAGACCTCAACGAAAGGATAGGAGCAAAGCCTGAAGACGTTGAGGGTCTTATAGGAAAACAAGGCGAAGAATGCAGGAATAATAATGGTTTCAGACTGCTACAGTTCTGCATAGCAAATAATTTGATCATAACAAGCACCATGTTTCTACACAAGGACATCCACAAATCCACCAGTGTGGAGCTCTCAAGCGATGATAAGTCGACCATTGACTACATTATGGTTAGAAAGAGCGAGTTGCCGAGGTGCAGGAACGCGAGAGCGATGAGAGAACCAGAAAGAGGAACCGACCGCCACACCACGCCATCTCCTGGTATTGTGCAGGGTAGTTGTATAACCATTGACAAGGAGGAAAGGAAATAGTAAAAAGAAGTTGCTGAAGAAAATCAAGCTAACTGAGTTGAAGAATCGGGAAAATCAGGACAGCTACAGAAACTTATTATTAAAGTTATTTCAAAAACGTGAACTTGGAGGCAGCAGGGGAGGTGTGCGTCAAAATAAAGTGTGGAGGGAAAGATGTGAAATAATCCCATAATATCTAATTTAGAAAATCAAACTGTTTTTCACTGAAAGTAGTTTTGTCTTAAAACTAAATCGTGAATACATTTTATAATCGTCTCTATAAACCTATCAAGTTTTGTAAGATGTTCTTACAACTACTAACTTGAACAAGTTACGATTGTCTCCTTGACATTCTAAAGGTAGAAAATTATAATTTTTGTTAGTAATCTATAGCTTTAGTTAACGCTGTAACTGTAAACATCGCATAATTAGAAAAATTGTAACATACGCATGCTATTTATTTCTTCCCACTAGAATCACTAATCTGTAGGAGATTAGTTACATAATAAAAAGCTAACTGAACTAAATAAAACGTAGTAAACATATTTACATAGCCAAGTTAGTGTTCGGCGTTGTACGAAATAGTCAAAAAGGCTGGTAAGGTGTCTCTACCCATTCATTTCTATGGAGCGACATGCCACTCTGGTTGGAGGACCTCTGATCACATACCGTCCCTTCTACTTTTACTTCAGACGTCCTCTGGATTTGGGAAGCGCAGTCCAAGCGTTTTACATCCGCCGACAGGATGGTAGGATGTTTCTGCGATGGAACATCGAGGAGTGAAGCATCATGCAATCCACCGAGTTCCACTGTACCTTCCAACTTGCTTTATTGTCCTCTACTGCACTTCTTCATCCCAGTCAAATCGGTGCGTGTTGAGGTGGCTTTGAAAAGCAAAACACCTTTTTCCAGGTCATCAATATCGTCAAAGTCTTTGTAACACACTATTTGGTGCGCTACAGTAGCTGAATGTTTTTAATAACCCGACGTCGACGTTTTAAAATCCTTTTACATTTATGATCTATCGCCCATCCCGATGGGCTAGCGTTGTACGTTGCTCACTATTTCTATTACCATTTCAACGTCTCACACCAAGGAAACTTACACGTACGCGAATACTGCGAGCTGGCCAGTGTCATTCGTGATATACAGACGAATAAGAGCGTTGTGTGATATTCCATCTTCATCACCGTTTATGATTATTTCAAATTTACTACTCTGACTAAAGTTTTGGAGTCTCCGGTCCTGTCAGCTCTCCGCTCCACTTACTTTGCAAGCCCATTCTAGGTTTGGAATTCCAGGCTCATCCGAGGGCTTTCGCATCTGCCTGAAAGGACAACAATGCTGCGAGAAGAAGAGACGTCTACACTTCTACAGCCGTGAGAAAAATGGGAACGTCTATAAGATGAGACCGTTATTGTTTCTGTTACTCCACAACAAAATCTTATTTTAGTGGCAGAGGAGAAGAGGATTGTTTAACAGGCCATTTTAGGTGGCTATATTAATGTTGATTTGGTAATGATTAAAATGAAGTTAAATAGACGTAAGTCAATCTTTGATACGAGCTGACCTTTTGGCTCTGCCTTATTAATATCTCAAACGCTTTTTTCAGTATTTCATAAATAAGGACTGTATCGTTAATTATGGGTACAACTTCACACCACCATAAATGGTAGGCTGTGACTTTTTCAATCAATTGTCAGATTGACATTTGTTACTTGATGTATAGACATTAAAATTTGATAGTTAAATTTAAGTGTTTGTTAGTAAATTAAAAAATGAAAGGTTTATCAGCGAAGAAGCGAAGCTTAATTGTGTCCAGATACTGCAATGAAAAAGGTATGACAATGAGAAAGTTAGCGAAAGAAGAAGGTGTTAGTGTCCATGCAGTCCAAAATGCAATTAATAGGTTAGGAAAACATTTTACTTTGAATGATTTACCTGGACGCGAAAGGAAACCAGGTGCATCAAGTCCATATTTGGACAAAAAGATATGTAAAAAATTTACGACTAATAAGGAACTGTCTGTCCGTGATTGTGAAAAAAAATGTGGAACTTCGATCGGCATGGTTCAACGAGCTAAGAAAAGAAATGGTTTTAAGACTTATAAAAAACAAAAACAACCAAAGCGTAGTATAAATTCAAGCATCTTCTGTGAAAAGTCGAGCTCGGAAGTTATACGAACAAGTTCTGTGCAAAAAAAATCAATGCATTATCATGGACGATGAAACGTACGTCAAACTCGATTACAAAACTTTACCGGGAGCTCAGTATTATACTGTAAAACAAGGAACGGAAGTGAGTAATGCAGATAAATCTATTTTTTGTGAAAAATTTGGAAAGAAGATATTGGTCTGCAAGCAATTTGTCAATGTGGCATGAAATCGACCATGTTTTTCACTCAACAAACTTTAAATGCGGAAATATACCGCAAGGAGTGTCTCCAAAAAAGATTGCTGCCACTAATTCGAAAGCACGAGGTTCAAGTATTGTTTTGGCCGGATTTAGCTTCGTGCCACTACGCTACTCCAGTTCTAGAATGGTATCTCCAACATAACGTTCCATTTGTCGATAAGACTATGAATCCCCCAAACTGCCCAGAAATCAGGCCTATTGAAAGATTTTGGGCGCTAATGAAAAAAAATCTGCAGAAGACCGTTCGACCAGCAGAAAATGTTGAACAATTCAAAAGAGACTGGAATAGAGTAGCCAAAGCTGTAGGAATATCTGTCGTCCAGAACCTCATGCAGCATATAAAAAGCAAAGTTCGAGAATTGGGGAAACCCCTATAATTTTTTATTAATGTAAAAATAAATGAAATAAAAATATATCACACATTCAAAATCTGTAGTCCATTTTTCAAAATATAGTCTGACATCAAATTTACGGGGCGCTTATTCTGTACCCATAATTAACGATACAGTCCTTACCTAATCCGATGTAACGAAGAAAGCTCTTGACATTAGGAAAATCGCAGATTTTAACAAAACCAGTCTTTTGCCCTAGAAAGTATCCTTCGATTCATTACTATAGCTGATTCAGACAGACTAGAAGCTATCTAGTTGAAGACACACGGCAGAGCAATTGCAGGCAGTCAGTGTTTTACAAAATATCATAATAATCTTCTAAGCAAAAAACATAAGAAAGTTTTTTGAAATTAACTTTTTAATTGTACATAAAATAATCTGCAATGGGGTAAGGTCAAGGAGAAAGTAATAGTTATGAAAAGGGAAATAGATGAGTTTAAAAAGAAGGAACACTTGTGAAAATGAGTGAAGATAAAAGGTTGCCTAGGTAAAGAACAAAACGCTGCTCTACTCCGTGTTGCCCTAACACAATGTGTCGATGATACTACGCTGTGGATACCTCGTTTTCCGATACCAAGCGTTCGGGTTCAAGATAAAAATCCATTACAAACTTGGCTCCGGAATAGAATCAACTCCAGCCCAAATCCCAGATGCTTCACATCTAAAGGACAGATTTTCTTTGAATCCTTCACATAAAATCAAACGTTGTCTGGACATTTTCCAGCAGCAAAGCTTTGTGTTATTCTATTGGCACGGCTTAGAATCATTCCAAGTGTTACTCACCGATATTTACCTTTTGGAGAAGGTATGTGAGCTACACCTGAACTTTTCTAGGGTGTTTTATTGAAACTCTTCCCACAAAGTATCAAAACGAGATAGGAGTATCTGTAGCTTGTTTGCTCATTTGTCCAGCACACATTTCCAGACCTATACAGACACTTCATTTCCAATATCTATTATTTATTCACTTTTCAGGATCCAGTTTGCTTTCGGTCCTGTAACGCAAAAAGGAGAAAAAAGGTTTTTGGAAAATCTGAGGTAGGCACAACATTGAAGGAACAGGCTGGTGCATTAAGGTTATAGATTAGAGTGGTACGTCGTATTTTGGGTTACATTTAAGAACTATAAAAAATAAATGACTGAAAACTTGGAATTTGTTAACTAATTGTGTAAAGTTATTAATTAAATAAGATATACAGGGTATTCCATTTAAGAAAACCTAAGCTTTATGTATTTTATTAGCTAACAAATTCCGAATTTTCAGCTATTTGTCTTCTTGGTAACTGTGACCCAAAATACCATTGCCCGCTTCGCTCTAATCTGCACCCTTAAAGGAACTTGTAGGACCAATGGATGTGTTGTGATGTCTGTTTCTATTTTTATTCCTTTTGTTTTCGAAAGCACAACTCAAACTGAAGAAACGCAAAAAAATCACTAACTATTCCGAATTACATTCTCTGCTATCTCAGACAGGCACGGCAGCTCTCTCTCTCTCTCTACATTTCCTGCCCATACTACCTTTTCCTTGAATCGTACTAGTTCAACCCTGGGGTTATCTTATTTTCTCCCGTCTTGTTTGAGTTTTGTAGATTATGTTTCAACTCTTTTTATCTCGAATTGTAATTATTTTTGTGGCGTTTGACTACTTTTTCTCACTTATCCGATTCTGTCTGTCCTTTCTGATATATTCTCCGACTCTTTATGAGTTGCACACATATTTTTATTATATATAAATATATATCCTACTTGGTTTGGTAAACATTTTATTGTGGTTTTATTTTTTACTTTAGTTATGACAGTCTGAAGAGGTTTTCTCTAACTCTTTATATGTTGACTTGACAATCTTGTGTGCTATTTTCATTCTACCAGCAAGATTCATTCAACCTTTTCATGCATTTCACATTGATCTTTTTTCTCTTTTTGTTCTACTTTTTGCAATTTCTGTTAAACGACTTAAAGGAACAGTGGCACTGTTAATAAGCTCTACAACGCAATGTAGCTTTGTTGGGTAGTTCCAACTTGTAGTTGTTCCATGTTTTTTTAAAAAACAAGACTTTTTAGATTCTGCTTTAACTTTTCAATTAAAATAAAAATCATAAAATTTAAATTGTACCTGTATATAGAATAAAATCTAGCTCATAAACTTTCAGTTCAGGGTAAACTTGTGATATTGATTACCACGTCTCCTATTAATGGAAAAAACAAGCCGTAAGCTGTAGTGTCAGTTCGTATAAGCGAATGGATGCAACTTATCCTGGTAAAATATTTCTTCATACTTATGTACCTAAAGTTTAGATTAGATGCACGAGAAAACGATCAAAATACGTGCAGTTATATGAAGCAAACTGAAAATGTGAAAATTAAAATTTAATTAAAAGCCTCTGTAGGCTTTTCAATAAATTTCCAAACGGATAAAATTGTAAATATTATACAAAGTAAAAATCCGCATTTTTAGAAAACTATGCAAATCACAAATCTGCTTGAATTTGAAGCGTAATTGACGAGATCGATTGTTAATGGCAACTTATAGTAAGAACAAAAGCTTAGATGTGTAATAAAGAAACTCGAATCTTAATAGGACAGCTATTACGAAACACCCAACCGAATTCAACCATAAATTTGAATCAAAGAATTGTGCCAATAAAAAAATAAAAGTGGATGGATTTGGAAGATTTGGAGATGCAAACAGATAGGTAAAACTGATAATCTGAATTAAATTTAAAGAAGCTGTATTTTAGATAAAATACAATTACCAGCAAATAAAATTTTGAAATTTAAAAAAAATCCCAACAAAGTCTGATGTTACCTCAAACCAATTTTATTAAATTTGACAACATTGCTATGGCGTCATTACAAGTTAAAACGTGCGTTTCACTTTTAATATTCGTGAGCAAATGCAGCAGAATTGTTAGATATAAAATAATACGCCATGTCAGAGTAGCATTCTCCGTGTCTTTTCCAGCTTTCTGGCTGGTTCTAAGAAATAATAATTATGAGGAAATACTAAAAACGTATAATTGCAACATAAACAGAGATTTGTATACTGTTGAAGGTTTTGCTGGCTTATAAATTTCCTTCCTATTAATATTAATTAGAATTCATAACAGTAAACTTAAAAGTTTAAAGTTTTCGTATTAGAAGTAAAATACACCGAAAAGTTACATGTTGTACATGGCATGGAGATTGTATCTTGAAAGGGGGATTAAAGTGCTAATTTTTATAGAAGTTTGCATGTGTGTATTAATAACGTATTCTAGCTAATTATATTTTGTTCTATAAAATTAAAATTTACGTGAAAAGTTGATTTTGGAAATATTCAATTTGGAATTTCTAGATATATTGCGCACAGTTGAAATGTTTATTGTTGAAGTTTAACTAAATACTACACTCATCAGAGTTATTTCTCACATGTGGTAGGAATGTTCTGTCGTAATTAAAAATTTAACGGTCCGTTATATAATTGTTAACTGCACGATGCGTAAACAATCCTCGCATCCAGCTGTAATGCAGATTTCTTAAACTTGATAAAATCTGTTTTCATGGGCTTTGAAAACATTTCTGATGAATTAGGAACAAAAACTCTGTTTTTTATAAAGAAATTCTTTAAATTGTAATTTACAGCGATATTTTGAAGGATTCTAATTTGACGTAATTATATCCGGAAAGTTTACAGTAACGGGGGTTAATTTTGTGCAACGATTAGATGAACTTTTGTAACGTTCTTTTTAAATGCAACACACATCGTAAAATAAAACTGAATTTTATGTATTCCCAACAAAGAAAATTTTGTTTTATTGTTTGTAGCCCAATAAAAACGAAATGTAGTCTGCCGTTTAGACGTCATAACCTTCTGTTTTCTTCTATTCAGTTGGAATATTTAGTAAAAGATAAAATCTAGTGTTTTAATTTACAGATTAATATAACCGAAAATGTGGTTATCTGTTATTTTGTAAAAGATATCGGTTTCTGTTTTTAATAGTCAAATAAAAGGAAACATATTTTCGTCCTATTCATATTTAGCTTTATATTTTATTTATACTCAGACACAAGTTTGCAATACATAAAATGTAAAGAAGCGCAGCTCTATCTGATCTTAATAAGACGAAAACGGACAAAATCGGTTGTTATGGTAATTAGAGAATGTTTAAGTACAATGACGAGAGCAGAAACCGACCCATTATTTTTATTAAATTGGGGGCAATTTTATTGACCCTTTACTTAACTTTCATAATACGATGAGAAGGTGACACTGTATTTTTGAAATTATGGCAAGTTTCAGTATAACGTATCGAGAATTAGTTGACATCGAGTAATCGTGAAGTCCATAAATGTCTCGAAAACATAAAATGTAGCTATCCAGAAGTAACAGAGACAGTGATCAAAGAAATATATCATGAACTGAGTAAACATTTTTTACCAAACTTTGAACGAAGATGGCAAGCTGCATCGCGGAACAAGAAACCTTTCTTGTCGAAGAATGCAGAATGGCTTGCTGGGATATTTAAAATTACTTCAAATGTTACGGAAACTATTCCGGAAAATGAACCAACACCTTTAAAACGTTTCCGATGTGGACGACCAGAAAAGTCATTTGAAGAATGCTGTGATCGAACAAAACGACTAAAAGTTAGAAGTTTGTGTGACAACGTTTCTGAGGAAATTATTACTGCAGCCGCTATAAGATTCGAGATAAAACATCAAGTTGTTCTCAGTTTAGTGCGGAAAAGGCTTTGGCTTTAATTCTGGATGCTTCTCTATCAAAGTTTTAGTATGAAGTAATTAGAAAAGCAACCAAGGCAATGGGTTGTAATATTTTCCCACCATACTACAAAGAGTTGAACTCAAAGAAGGTATGTTACCCTACAGATATAGAGGTAACAGAAGGTTACGCAAGAATTGCTGGATCACACCACAGAAAGGATTTTAAAAAGATCAAAGAAGAGCTTCCTTCCATGGGCGAAGAAATAACTTTAGTGTCAAAATGGGGCTGTGATGGTTCATCTGGTCACAGCGAATACAAGCAAGCTTTTGAAGAAGAAAATGTTCCGGATGCGAGTATGTTCCTTACGTCCCTAGTTCCTTTCGCCTACATCAAAAAGAAAATAAAACTGTGGTGCACTGGAACAATACAAGACCTTTTTCGACGAAGTTTTGCAGTCCCATCAAATATCAATACTGCAAAGAAACTACTGAGAGCACGCAAAATAAAATTGCAACAATGGAGTCTGAAATTGCCAACCTTAGTCCACATCAGTAATAAAACCTATAGAGCGAATCATGAACTACTGTTTACGATGATTGCTGGAAATATTGCTCAAACAATTACCGGTATTACATCAAACGCAGTATGTTTTATCTGTAAGGCAAAACCATCGGATATGAACCATTTAGATCTAGTGCGTAATAAACCAGAAAACACAGATGCATTAGGATTGTTGCCCCTGCACGCACGAGTAAAATTCACGGAATGCCTTCTCCACATTGCCTACTATAAATCATTCGGAAGGTAGAGGACTACTGCTGAAACAAGAAATGTCAAAGAAGAGACAAAAAAGGATTCAGAACAAGTTCTTAAAGAAACTAAGACTCAAAATCGACGTTGTCAAACAATTCATGGGTACCACAAACGACAGAAATACATCAAAACGATTTTTTAATAATCCAGACGTTACAGCTGAAATAACAGGGGTAGACAAAAACTTAATTCATCGGTTTTCAATAATTCTGCAAGCAGTCAGAATTCCGCCATTTCTGATACATAAACTTTAGAGTTAATTGCTCTGAACTATCAAAGGAAACATTCTAGAAAAATATCTGGCTGTATCTACAGATCCCGAGTTAAAGCAATTTACTAAAAAAAGTCGGTTTTTTCCTTGTCAGAACCAAAATTTTCTTCTTGCTCTTCTATAAGCCAGTCACTATCATATATCACAGCAATCCATTTTCCTTTGCAGTCTTCATAAGTTATGCTTTTTTTCTTTTATTTCTGCCTCGTCCTGTCTCTCTACATGGCTTACAAATTCTACATCTTGCTTTCGCCACATTGCCTTAACCGTGTACTCCACCAAAATCGAGTCTGAAGCTCACTGACTACTTCAACCTACTGACCACCTTAGAATTAGTAGATGATTCTACAGAATCTCTAAAATGTTTTTGAGATCTTAAGTTTATAAAGTAATGTTTTCCAAACTTATCTAACTGTAGCCCTATTAGGTCATTTAGTGTTTCACATAAGGGTTTGGTTGGAGGTGTGTTAAAATCTCATGGGTGTTGGGAATGCACGTCGGATATTCTAAAAAAATTTGGTAGTACTGAACATACCGCGTTTAGGTAAAACAGAACACGCTTTACCACTAGAAAATTGCAACGAAACAATTACCAAACAAGAAATGACATTTTCAGGCAAGGTAATATTCATTACATCGCATCGACAAGTAATCGGAACGCAGTTGGTTTCTGCGCAAATATCCATGAGATTTTAACACTTCTATACTTTTATTTGCTCATACCTTGTTTGAAAACGTCTACTTCACGTGTTCAACTTCTTCACCACTTTCGTTTAAAGTAAATATCTGTTTTGTGACAGCAGAACATACTAAGCAAGTAGAATTTATACATTCATAAGAATTTATATCGCACCTTACTGATTCGAGGAAGTTCTTAACAGTTGGTTTAAATGAAGGGATCTTAAGTTTCATAATGTTATAAGGATTCTCAAAATCTTCATGATACTTGCATATGCAAACGTTATGTGGAATATCCCTGCAAGGAGGTTTAAGAGATGCAAAGAAGGCCTTATGCCTTACTGACGCACTTTTTGCTGTAGAATCTACCGTGTTAATTTCATCTCTATTATAGAATTTTGTAACAATATCTTTTAAGCTTTTGTGAAAGCTAGGGGCCTTAATTAATAAACAGTACAACACAGATGCAGCATTTTTTACTATTTTTCCTAAACTTTGAGGGGTAGAGTTTTTCTTACTTTTCTAGCATCTTTTTTTCGGTCCCTGCACTGAGCCTGAACTAATTTGTATTTCCTCTTTTTTTCTTCCCTCTTTCTTTCTCTATACTTTTTGGAGATACAATATTTTTGGTTCTGTCTTTCACTGTATCTAAATAGCCCTGCTCATTTTTATGTCTGTCCCTGAATTTTTTTTGGCATGCTGCAGCCTTTGCCCTCTTTCCTCCTCCACACTAGAACTGTTCATGACTCACTGTATAAATGCACCACTACAACGCACGCACTATTCGAAATCTGAATGGCAACTGAAACTGAGTTCATACTTATTATTATGAGGAATATATGGTGGACATCCATTCAGAGGGCTACACCATAATTTACATTTTAAGTTTCCAAACTCCTGGGATCCACGGCCCAGCTGGGCAGTCGAGACCCGTCACTCTCTTGTTTCAAGTAATTCCTGTGCTCAATTAAAGGAGTAACACTATATTGAAAGTATTCTAAAATGAAATCTATCTTGATAATAGGATAGTCATTTTTTCTATGGTAAACATACTTTGCTCAGTCCAGTGGTATTCCACTTAATTGTTTTAATTTTTTTTGAAGATCGTAATAACAACGCTTAATAGAATTTTATAATAAAATCTAAATAAACTGAGTATGTGATTCAGGAATGCCAGTTGTTTCTAGAAATCTCAGAAATCCAAATCATTGCAACAATTTATTACGCATTCGGTATTACCGAATTTCAAAACATACTTTTACTTTAATAACTCCAAAAGTTAAAATTTACTAAACGAAAATGAGAACTTACAAAAGGATAAAACGTTCAAATTCAAAAGCTTTGTAATTTTATGCAATAATAATAATTTAATCTTTAGAATATTGTTAAACTAAAGCTTTGTATACAATCAAATGTTCTGAGAGTTTTCTACAGTTTGTGCAAAGTTACGTTTATTATGTCTGCTTTAATTAAACTTATTTGTGTTTGTAGTTATGTTCGGTATATCTTCTGTATGTAGGTTAGTTGTATAAGAAAAGAACAATAATTCTAGACTGCAAAATTAAACGATTCATTTTAATAATAGTTTCTTATGTAATATCAATTCAGGATGTAGTTTTAACAGTTTTTGTTAATTAAAAAGTCTTTGCAATGCAGCAATGTGCAAATAAGTTTTTGAAATGTCTGGTATTATGACCCTATTTTCTATTTTTGTTACTGTAATATCTGCTATGTTTCTTTTTTTCTGTACAAAACTAGAATGAAACTATTTGAAACTAAATTTGAAACGTCAAGTCAGTTATTACTTTTTTTATGTTGTATGTACGCAGCAATTTGACAAGAACGCACAATAAATGATTAAAAACCATTCTGATTTTAAGTTACGTTAACACCTGTGTGCATACCTGCTGTTACATTCTTAAATATCGTAAAGCGTAAGCATTAGACTGCTGTCAGCTCGATTAGATTAAATAAGATCTTGACTTTCAACGACTTTCAGTCTACTCCCAATAAGATTTATACAATGGAGCAGACCTTGCAAAATGAAACTTGTAACTTACATACCTGTTTACCATTTTATTGAAAATCAATTGTGTTATTCACTTTTTCCTACTGTTTTCCTTCCTAATGTTAAAATCTACAAAAGTCTAAGTTGATTAATTAAATAGAATTACTCTTGTTAATTTAAATGCAAACGCGAAGCGTAAAACAGTGTCAGCGCATTAGTTTCGATTTTGTTATGATCTCATCAGTAGCGGAGAAACGCTAAAGTTGCGACAATATTTAGGTACAAATCTTAAAAACCAACTAGAGCTGTCTTGGGATTGCTGCAGCCACTCTCATTCTTCGCTGGCATGCCGAATCGTTTATATAATCGTCCGCCCACAGAGTGATCATTTTTGTTCCAATTGCTTTTGCATTTTACAAAGACAAACTGAGTTACATGTATATGTTATATTTAAAGTGTGAAATCTGTTGTTCTATGAACCAAATTATTCTGTGAAATATAATTAATTCTATTACAATTTAAATTAATTAAATTAATTTAAATTGTAATGTGAATGCATTAAAGTAAATTTAATAATTAATTCTATTTCCTTAGGATATAGAATATTTTATTAACAATCCAATAATTGTAGCTAAAATTTCAGATAAACCTACAAAGAAATAAGGTAAATCTGAAGATTTGGTCACAGGTAGTATTTGTTATTAGAGGTCGGTGCGTGAGTGGTTCTTCGCTCACGTTCTTGTAACTTCTGTTGCGGAAAAGTTTTGAGAGCACGAGATTGCCGCGTATAATGGGTCACAAGAATACTATGAGTGACTTGATTTCTACGATTTAGGTTTGTATAAGCGTTCTATCGGAGTCACTGTTGCCCAAACCTTGAAGAGTTACTCATCATCACCAGGTGTTTCCACAGGCTCTTCGTAGGGACTTCTCCACACTGTCCTCTCCTGTGCTCTCCTCTTCGTACCAACATATCCATCTCCTTCCTCTTTCAGCTTGTCCGTCATCTTTAATCTTCTCCTTCCTTTTCTTTTTTTTCCTGCCACAAAACCCTCTAAGACGTGCTTCATTAAGCGATTCCTTTTCTGTACATGTCCTACCCAGCTCTTTTTTCTTTTGTTTACAATATCCAATAGTTCCCTTCGTTTCCCTACGCTCTTCAAGACTTTCTCATTCCTTATCAGGCCTGTCTGTTTACTGCCTAGTAGTCTTCTTTACAACCACATCTCAAAAACAGCAATCCTTCCTTTGTCTTTGTTCAGTACTTCTCTTTCATCGTAAAAATGAGTGAATTGATCCGCATGACATCAGTGCTTCGATAACTGATAATATTATTCTTATTGGATCCCTCAACACACTTTAGAACTTCAGTTGCCCGTCCCTGATCTGTTTAGACGAAACTTCTGTTCGTTTATTTCTTCTCAGTAAACAGCGCAAGTCAGATGATGTATGTAGATGTGTTTGTATAGAATTACCACCTTTTGTTCTGGAACACAATATCGCGTAAATCCCCGCTTCGTAGGATTGTAATGCAAAATTCGGAGTGTATGTAAAACCAAGTAGTACATTCCGAAAGCAAGACTTGCCGTAATTCATGACATATCGTGGTTCGTGATTCCCTGTAAGCAACGTAACTCAGCTAACTAAGAGATAGTTAATAATTGCTAAGAAAGTTAGTAGATGTTTTATCCTAGTCGATGTTTCTGATACAGCTCGAAAAAGCAATGGTAGCTCCTTCGACAGTTCCATCATTTCCCCGATATTACATATTGCAGTGCATGACCTTGTGAGGTTATTCTCCCGTCTGTATGCAGCTATTCTTGCTAACGTATTGCCGCGGAACTCTGTGAGATCATTCCCTCGTGCATAGTACTGCATAGAGATACTGCTAGTTTTCCGATCTAAGTGTTGTTTGAGCCCTTCCAAACTCTCACTGATCTATCTGCTGTTAACTGTTAAACCGCTGACCATTGAATATTTTGACATCCGTAATGGACTCCACCATATCAACTTTTCACTCCTTCCGAAAAATATTACCGACCGTTCGTTCATCCGTTATCGTAAATGTTTGTAATAGAGTGTGAATGCTTTCTTTCTGAGATAATTTCCTTTCCTTTAATTTTTCTTTTTAATAAATACATTTTTGTATGTCTACCAAGACTCTGAATTTTCTTCTTTTGCAATAATTTACTCCTGGATTTTGCCTCTCTGCTTATAATTATCTTGGCATTGATAAGGTTTGGTACTTTCAACCTGTATAAAAGTAAATACATGGCGTGAGAGAAAACCTTAACCTCGAAAAGGAACGAAAATGTACTTGTTTGTTCTTTCTTCAATCATTTAAACAATTGATAAGTGTTAATCCATAGAATAATTAGCTGTTCTACAGATTAACTAGTTATAGCACAAAAATGTATTTTCGTCGAAATTTCGTAGCTGACTACATACATTCCATCTGTCTGTTTATCTGTTGGTCTGTTGGCATGTTCCCGTAACTTTACAGGACATGTTGTATACGAATCAACTTAAAACTTTCGCCTGATTGCAGATACATAATCGGTATTTCGATATCTCAAAATGGCGATTTTTTGACATAGTCTCTCTGTTGGTCTGTTGCCATGTTCCATGTTCCTGTAACTTTACAGAACATGTGGTATATGAAATCAACTTAAAACGTTCTCCTGATTACAGATACATAATCGGTATTTTGATATCTCGAATGGTTTTCGAGATAATGGAGATCGAAAATTTTTTATTGTTTTAAATTTCTTCATTATCATGCTTGCATTTTTACTGGTTCATTTTATACTTTACCTAACGCATTTCAGTAATTCATAATTAATGCTACAAGACAACAATGTACTATTTAGAAAACACATGCAACATGAGCTCCTACAAAATGAATCCTCTTCGAGGAAGCTGTAAACCGTACCAAAGTGCGTACAAACATTAATGAAAACAGGCCACTTGTCGTGGCATACTGTCGAGTCTTTACCCTCTATTAACCACGAATAGAGGTGCAGCAACTGATTGGAGTTTTTGCCTTCCATTGACATTTTCGATTAAACCACGCACATAATCTGACGAACGTACTGCTTTTGTAGCTCCCGGTCAGTGTTTGGCCTTCGTTAATCTTCTTAATGGGCCTAAGCTCGGAAATTGATTAGATGTTTTCTTTTATTATGGCCTTTTTGACGGAGATATACTCAGACACTGATTTTCCCATCAATATTTATTATACCGGAGCTACACACAAGAACTAATTGGTCTTCGCTCTCAAATGTTTCTACTTTAATAGCTCAATCTCTGTCATAGATCTAGGCCCAGAGGCTGATTGGACTTTGCTCTCAAAAGTGCCATCTGCTTTGGCTTCTCTTTTTCAACACACTAGACACAGAAACAGATCAGGTTTCATCCACAATTAGCTTCTTAATGGAGCTATACAACAAAAAACCGAACGGAATTTATCTTCAAACGTCTCATCTGTGATGACCTAAATATAGCTTGCTCTCTATCAGTCTTCAACAGATCTAGCCTCAGAAATTAATCAGGATTTGCTCTCTATTAGTCTTATCGGCGAACTTAGGCACCGAAACTGATTGGGATTTTCCCTCCTTTAACGTTATTGACAGAGCTATACACAGTAACGTGTGCAGTAAAAAAATCAAATTAGTTTGATCTAAATTACCAAAAATAGCATCGCGTTCTACGAGAATAAAACGATTCAACGAGAAAAGGTTCTAAATGAATTTAGTCAAAAATAAAGGTGGAGGTAAAAAGTTGGTGTTTGTGGAGCTCGGGCTGGTATTTATTTTTATTTTTTAAGCCCATTCCTATTTCATTTGTTGATGGTGACTGAACGCCGATCTTTACCAAGGTTGTAATGCTTTCCACTAAATACTCAATGCGCTACTGGGGTCATTAGCCGTCTCTGTATGCTAACGGATAGTCACGGTGAAAACAATTTTCATTAGAAAGACTGAGAGTAGAGTTAGGCTACTGTGTTTATGTATTACTTAAGTCTTAAAACTGAAGTTCTAAGATGTTTGACTTTCGATCTTGTTCTTGTTTGATTAATTTATTTTCGATGAAATTGATTCGTAAATTTTAATTTTGATTTTTTTGAACTAGATTCCATACGAACTGATCAGAATTTGCTTTGAAACGTGGCTCACCGTTGAACTTTGCCGTCTCTTAACCTTCTCGACTCATTAGGCACAGAAGCTAATTGGATTTCACCCACCATTAACTTCGATGAAGCAGCTGTATACAGAAACTCATCCACATTCGTCTTCAAACCTATCATTTTTAGTGACACAAATATGACTTTGCCATCTATCAACCTTTTTAATGAATCTAACAGGCACAAAAGTGGATTGAGATTTTCATTAACCTTCTTGATGGAGCTATGCTCAGAAGCTGATCGGAATTCGTTTTTCAACGTGCCAGTGTGGTGGATCACGATTGGAGTTCGCTATCCCTTAACTTTCTCAAAGTAGTTCGTCTACCATCTAGACACCGAAAATGATTTATTCTTTAATTAATCTTCTTGGCGAAACTATGCACAGAATCTGATCAGAATTGTTTACTATTCTTAAGGGACTAGGTACCGAAACTGATTAAGGTTTATCTACCATTAACTTTTTTAACAAAATTATGCTCAGAAACTTTCCCTTCAAACATATCATCTAAGGTGATCGATATATGGCTTGGTTCTTTATCAGATTGGGATTCACCCTCTATTAATCTTTTCGACAGAGCTATGTACAGAAGCTGATCGGTCTTCGCTCTAGCTGCGATGAGTCACAATCAGACTATGGCCTCCATTAACCTTTTTGATAAATCTAGGCAGAGATACCGATTGAAATTTTCTCTCATTTAACCGTCTTGCCAGAGCTATACACAGAGATTGATCGAATTTCGTTTTCAAACGTCTCAGCTGAGGTGGCTTGCAGTTAGGCTTCGCCCTCCATTAACGTTTTTAGGTATGGAAACTCATTGACGTTCAGTTTTCATTAACCTTCTCAACTGAGCTACATACAGAATCTTATTGGGCTTTTCTTTTGAATGTACGATCTGCGGTGCTTCATCCTCTATCAACAACAGTGGCAGATTTAGGCATGCAAACTGATCAGAGTTCTCTATTCATTAACCTTCTCAACAAAGCTATGCACAAAAACTAATCAGCCTATTACCATGCATACGGAAACTGATCTATATTCGCCTTCAAACGTATCATCTTTAGCGACACAAATATGGCTTTGCCTTCTATCAACCTATTTAATGAATCTGGCAGGCACAAAAGTCGATTGGGATTTTTATTAACCTTCTTGATGGAGCTACGCTTATAAGCTGATCAGAATTCGTTTTTCAACGTGTCAGTGTGATGGATCACGGTCGGAGTTTGCCATCCCTTAACTTTCTCGAGGTAGTTCGTCTACCATTAACTTAGTTGACGCAACTATGTGTGGGATCTAGGCACAGAAAATGATTCAGTTTTTTCTTTAATTAACCTGTGGCTTTAGGCATAGAAAACAGTAAATCTTAGACAGGAAAAGGTAATTAGGCAAAGTAGTTGATCGAGCGTTCTTATTTGCGCTATGGCATGGAAAAATATTTTTTTAATTTTCCAACGTTAAACTCTGGCGATTGTCAGTTAAAATGATTCCATATAAAGAATAAGATCGTTCTACATCACATGATGTTACTGGGCCATCTAAAATTTGATATTTCAGATGACTACATGTCGCTATTCAAATTTTACCATCCGTCTCCGTGGAATCTATTGAAGAGCATTTTTGAGGATTACATTTTGTAATTTTTGAGAACAGAGTTACTTCACTGGGAGAAGAGAATATGCTGTTCTCTGCGTTTCTAAATATGGCCAGCGGTTCAGTGAGAGCAAGCTCCTTTATTTCCAGTTCTGATATACTCAATAGAATTACTTTGAAATGTGTCGCTAGTAATTGCAACACGCAAATATTCAGTGCGAATGCACCGCATCTGATTTTGTTACATTATATACACAATGTTAGAACCAGTTAAATCAAAGTTAGACGTGCAACCCATCAACTGTATGTATAGGTATGCAGTCTACTTTCACATAAACTGCTATACTTCTCAATTTAGTATCGTATAGTAACGAATCTGTTTGAAGCAGTTCAGTGTGGAACTCACTATGCCTCGGAAGAAAAGCTGTCCCGCTACTAAGTAACTGTTTACCTTTATTATTATTTTAAACTTGAGTTTGAGTTGACCTTGTTGCTGCCCGAGTTATCTTGTATTTGAACGAATATTATCAATATATCCTTCTTTGAGCTAAATCCATCTTATCTTAAAATAGACTCCGGGTCACTCGAAAATCTCGCCCAGATTTCTCAACTTTCCATTCACCTTTCATTAATCTTTTCCACGGAACCGATTCGGGTTCACTCCCTATTAACTTTCTCGACAAAAACTGATTGTGCTTCACCTTCAAGCGTCTCACTTTCTAATAACGTTTTGAAATGTTTATGTTATATCCTGATGTCAAATATTTAGCTTGTTAAAGATTTGTTTGATTTTATTGATTTCTGGCATTGTTTTTATCAACAAATTAAGTATCCGAAATCTCAGTATTGAATAAATAAAGCGGTGTCATCTAAGATTCTTGCTTAAATATAACGAAACTGTCTGGTTGTTTCTATTTATGCTTATTTCAATTCTAATTCATCTGTATATTTGATTAAATCAGCTCAACGACCTCAATCACTTGCCACTTTCATTTGATGACATTGTTTAGTTAGATAAGGAATGTTCAATAAGTTGGACTTGAATTATCTTGACAGTATGTTACGGTTCAAACCGCTACTACAGCTAAATAATTTGCCGACTAGGAGTCTCAGTGGAGACGGGTGGGTTCGGACAAAATTACTTACCGTCAAACAAGTCCTATTCAATCGGTAGTGGGCGCCACTGCGGGATCAACCAGCTAGATGTCTTGAAGGACTGCAGTCTCGTTCAAGGGGTAACGATATTCACAAATACTTACGATGACAATTGTTTTACTATACTCAAGTTTCAGTGCTCGATGCTGACAAATTTTCACGAACTAGAGTTATCTTCAAATCAAACAGTCTCTAGTTCCCTATTGATGTTTGACTTTAATTCTGGACTTATAAAGCATAAAACAAAACTGAGGGCATTCTAAACGTATAATGAATAATAATAGAAGCAAGTTTAGTTCACAATATTGTCTACAAAGTCAACCAAATTCTTGTAATATTCAGTATGCTCTGTTCAGACGAACATCTAGTGGGTAAATCAAAAACATATACTGGAAATGGAACAACAAATACAATAAAGCTAGAACTGGCGTCTGTACTAGACCAAAACTATGGATTAGCAACTAGAACTTAAGAGGGGTCCCCTGTATATTACAAAACAAAACTAGAGTGTGAGAAACCAGTTTGAAAATACAAAATAACGCACACCCCACTCTCGAGTTTCGTTTGTACTTTTCTTGTTTACTATATCTACGTACGTATATGTAACGTGGAACAAAACAGTGAACAATAATCGTATATTAAATCAATACGGCTTTCTCAGACGGAATGCCATTTTAACACACACAAAATGTTTATTATTGCAAGACGTGAAACGTTTATAAAGGGAACGTATCACCAAAAGATTGCCAGAAATCTTGTATTATAGTTTATACAACAAATTGCAAAACAAATAAACAGGACGAATTTTGTTACGTCCATTGTCACTTCCAAATAAATTTACGATCACCAAATGATCAAATGTACACTTACGTGGGCACCAAAACTTGGATCTTCTTATACCAGCGACCAATTTCTAGTGTTGATACAATTCAATTATTGCACACGAAGCTGGAAGAATCCCATGTTGGCGACATACGAGGGTGGTCTGAAAAGATTCCGACCTCAACGTGAAGATGGCAGCACTCGTAAATAAAAGCTACTGAATTTTGTTGTTCATCTGTTGACAGTTACTCACCAAAGTTTCAGCCATTTGGGGACTCTGCACCATCATTTACCACAGTGGAATTTTGGGCTGCTGAATTTAAACGTGGCCGTAAGAGCTTGGGAGACGATGAACGTTCGGGACGTCCAAAAACTGCAACTACCGACGAAAACATCGCCAAAGTTCACCAAATGGTGCTAGACGACCGCCGAATTAAAGTGAGAGAGATGGCAGAGGTTATGAACATGTCAAAAGAACGTGTTTGTCACATATTAAATCAACATTTAGGCATGAGAAAGCCGTCCGCGCGTTGGGTGCCGCGTTTGCTCACGTTAGACCAAAAACGTGTTCGAATGAATATTTCCAACGCTCTTTTGGCGCAGTTTAGGCGAAATAAATCCGAGTTTTGGCGCCGATTAATTACTGTAGATGAAACTTGGATACACCATCATACGCCCGAAACAAAAATACAGTCCAAACAGTGGACTGCAAAGGGGGAACCGGCTCCAAAAAAAGCAAAAACTGTTTTTTCGGCTGGGAAAGTGATGGCGACTGTTTTTTGGGATAGTCATGGAGTTATTTTAATCGATTATCTTCAAAAAGGAAAAACCATTACAGGAGCATACTATGCATCATTACTTGACAAGCTGAAGGCAGAACTTGCGAAAAAACGGCCACATTTGCAGAAAAAGAAAATCCTGTTTCACCAAGACAACGCACCGTCTCACACCTCAGCAGTTGCCATGGCGAAAATCCACGAATTACGGTTTGAACTGCTTGACCATCGGCCTTACTCACCAGATCTACCCCAAGCGACTTCTTTTTGTTCCCTCATCTAAAAATTGCGCTCGGAGGACAAAGATTTTCGTCAAATGAAGAGGCAATCACCTTCGTGAACAATTATTTTGCAGAGAAAAATTCCGAGTACTATTTGGACGGGTTCCAGAGATGGGAGCATCGCTGGGAGAAGTGTGTAGAGTTACAAGGAGACTATGTTGAAAAATAAAAAAAAAATTTTCAGAAAAAATGTCTTGTATCTTTGTTAGGTCGGAAACTTTTCAGACCACCCTCGTATATGGGGAACACTACTACGGAGATTTAAGAAAATTGGGCACATGAAGATGTTTATCTTCAGAATCTTTGGTGGCTTTTTCTTTTTTTTTCCAGTACACAAATCCACCCAAGGATGGCAAAGCGGGATCTCCCCCGGTTAAGTTTGACGATTGTACGGTTAGAAATTTATATCCGGACTATTCCGAAAATTACGTTAATTACACTATCTTACGGTAAACGGCACATCAGTTCTAACCCCTTCTCGCAAATATTTACTAGGATAAAGAAAGAAAACCACCGAAAAACACCAAATATGCTCTGCTCAAAAACTAATTTTCGAAAAACGTCAAAATTCCTTTATTTTTCTACGCACCCTACTCGGCACGCAAATGTTGACGATACACGACACGACCAACGGCATTGACTCAATTTAAGCGTCCATAACAAAAATAGGTAAATACAAAAAGAATTGTGAACGAACGTTACAAGTAATAGAGCAACAATAGCAATATACTGACACCGCGACTTCTTACAGAAGTGATTCCACGCTATAAATTACCTGCCTTGGTCCGGGCGAGTGTTACAAATTGATTTTTCTCTCTTCACCCTAAAGGTTCTTTGGGTTCTTTCTTCTTTCTAAGTTTTCTCTTTGATTATGACACGTTCGGAGCATTAACACCTACAAAGCGGAAATGGAATCAATTTAGTGAATAAACATCACGAAACATAACCATAATGTTAGGTTTTGAATTTTTCAAGTCTATATACAGTGTGTCCCCAGATTGACTTCACTATAGGCATAATTGTTAAAAAAGTTTTGAATCTCGTTTTGATGTTTTGGGATACCACCCTCCTTGGTCTGAAAAGAATTTTAAGCACATTTTTAGCTTTTAAAATCCAAGATGGTCATAACAATTGAGAAAACACCATTTTCTGTTGAAGCAAAGTACCATTTCGGTCAATAATAGGGCAAAATGTTATTAAGGAAAGTTGTTTGGAATATGAAATTATGACTAAATGCAGAATTTCACAAATATCGGATCACTTTGACTTAACTTTTCTTAATAACATTTTGCCTTGTTATTGACCGAAATGCCACTTTGCTTCAACATAAGATGGTATTTTCTCAATTGTCATGACCATTTTCGATTTAAAATACTAAAAATGTGCTTGAAATTCTTTTCAGGTCAAACAGGGCTGTATCCCAAAACATCAAAACGAGATTCAACAATGTTTGATCAATTATACCTATAGTGAAGTCAATCCGGAGACGCACTGTATATCTTATCAGGATTTCTTGAGATAAATTGACTCTTTTGAGCTGTTTTGAAACAGCTGATCTTTTTGAATCGGTCAGACTCTTTAACCTGGATTAGGTTTTTCAGAGCAATTTATGTTTGTAGGCCTACCGTATCATGCGTCTTGGCTAACCTTCATTGTTGGTCATTTGCATATTTTGGGCATCCAGAATATCAATAGATCAAGCCAAATGGAATGGTTTTTATGTATTCTAACAACTTTAAAACACCAACACGTAGAAAAGCAGCTACAAATAGATTTCGAGAATGACAAGACCTGTATCAATTTTTTTTAAATTAATCAACGGATTCTGAGATAATAATTAACTTTTTTTCGGCGAGTTTGAATTTATCGAACCTGTCTAGATATTTAGACTACTAATCTGCTTTTCTGATATATTCAGAAAGTTTTGAGTTTGATTTAGACAAACCACATCTTATGTAGGATTATAGACTAGCGCTTCTGGCGCCAAAAGATTGAGAAAAACTAGTTTAGATTAAAATAGATCAGATATGTAATTACTAATTAAACATTAGTTATAAAACTTTACCTTCGAGTTTACAAAGTCTGCACGTTCCAGATACAAATTTCATAACTGTACATTAATTGGTTTAATGTTTTTCACTTATCTTGCACTGAATTTGTTGATTCGTAAAATAATAATTTGTAATAAATTCCCATATCTAGGATTTTTAGAACCTTATGAAGTTTTTTCATTTTATCTCATTCTACATAAATCCTCTGTTATTGGAGCTTTGTTGCAAGATAATACCTCTTGCAATGATTGTTCTGAATCGTACTGAAAAGCTCAATACTGAATATTTTAATTAATGAAATAGTAAAAGTATGAACCGAGCAGACTAATTCTACCTTCGTAATAGTATACATACTATATTGAATACCAACGTATATTTTTTTAGAAACTGTCCTTTAATAGAACAAACCTTTTTCATTAGAACAACTGGCCCATAAAATTAATTGAAAATTGTTCCCTTTGTCTAGTGTCTAGCTAAAAGCAGGCTATTTATACCTCAATTCTTTCACAATAAGTAACTACTGGTTTCATATATTTAGTGTAAAATTCTCGTTATTAAAAAAAAGCTTGAAAAACATTAAAATTTAGATCATGAATAAAATTTCTACAAATATGAGAATTCCATGACCTATATAGATTTTTCTTTTCCTGCATCAAATTAAATAAAGCTTTTTAGAATAAAACTCAATAAAAATGTTCGATAAAATTCTGACAAAGTTCCTCGCTAGTAATTTCCTTTATGAAAGAAAGTAACTCCGAACAAAATTTATTCTTACACAAGTTTCTCTCGCGAGTTACACGATAGTTTCTTTCTCAAATTGCTATGTCAACTGTGTTGAGTTAGCTGACTGCAAAGTTTAGTTGATGATGACTGCACCCGCATCAGATGTTTACTTACTCTAGCTCGTCTTTTAGTGTGGGGACGCGGCGCGTTACTTTTCAGAACGATCTTCCCCTTTGATACATCAAATACTGTAGTACATTGTAGACATGCATCCTTTGCGTTAATCATCATCATCAGAGATTCCTGACTTCTGGGTGCTTGTCGCAAGTAAAATTATCGTCTAGCATGTATACCATAGTGTAACAGAAGCAAATTGTTTCGGAAATGCAAGTTTTGCTTTCGCACAAAGGGATGGAATAACTGTTTGACGGATTTGCTTGTTTATTTTGATAATAAGTTTGATCTTTAGATGGAGTAATTTCTGCTAATCAACACAACTGACAAATGACAATATAAAAGTTAAAGCTTATGTTACGGTAATTTTGAAAAAGATTGAAATGTACCATGTAATTTTGAAATCGTTGTAAATAAAGCGATAACATTTTCATTGTAAAATCGCATATTTAAGTAATAAAATTAATTAATCCGATAATTCATAAAAGTTATAAAACAGTCTGAGATTGCAGATCTTTTGATTAAAGATAAATAGATAGAGATTTACAGAAGGCTATTAGAAACTTCAGCATTAAAATATCTAATAAAATCTTGTTTTATGTTCTGGAATTTTGCACATTAAATATATTGTGGTATTGGGAGATCACAACTGTATAATATTACAATATTACATACTTACAGTTTTCTTAATTGTTGTTATTACCAACAACGTTAACACTCTATCTAATGAACGATTCTAAACCTAAAATTTAATAACTGGTAATTGAAGCTTCAATAATTTATTTTTGAATGTTTCTATAAACAGGTATTTTATAACAATTTCAAACGATTAATTTTGATATATTTAGTCTCTTTGGGCGCCAGATTTGATAAAGAATTTTACCCTCTTGCTTTATAAGAACGATACCCTCAAATTTCCAAATTAATTGCAGTGGAAGTCGGTAATCTAGGTTCCGGGTCAGCTAGAAGACTTCTATCTATCACTCTGATGTTATTAAATTGGATTATACTGGGTGGTCCATTCGGTAGCGGAATTTTGAAAAATCGATGATAAAAAAACTACAAGAGATAAAAATGAAATTTTTTTTTTATTCTGAAGATAAATGTTTGGGGTTTAGTGAATTAAGTTTTCGAAGTGTGAACCCTCGCTGGTCACAATGTGGCGGAGCCTTGTTTTGAAGGCCTCGGTTGACCTCTCCAGAACTTCGCGTGTAATGCCTTTGATGACGTCTGTGATGTTTTTTTTGAGCTCTTCTATAGTCTTAGGGTTGTTCTTGTAGACTCTATCCTTGATATAACTCCAGAGAAAGAAATCGCAGACATTCAGATCGGGAGAATAGGGTGGCCCGTCTATGCCTCCTCCGGTCTTTTGGGGGGCATCTAATCCAATGATTCTCTCTTCGAACTCTTCCTTGAGACAGTCGAAAACTTCCTGGGTTGGATGAGGTCTCGCACCGTCCTGTTGAAACCAATAATTGTTGACCATCCGATTGAGCCTGGCCTTTTTGATGAATTCCTTCAGAATTTGGTCCTTATAGGCAACTGCAGTCACATTGGTGTCCACAAATATCGGACCGAATATCTTTTTGGCAGTCACAGAACACCAGACAGTTACTCGCTGAGAGTGGAGTGGGGTCGCAACAGTGGAATGCGGCTGTTCACTGCCCCAATGACGATAATTCTGTTTGTTAACATAGCCATTGAGATGGAAATGGCATTCATCAGTGAAATGAATCATCTTTACATCCATTTTGTCATTCTCGATGCGGTCGAGGACTTCATTGGCGAAATCGAATCTTTGGGTCACACTTCGAAGGCTCAGAGCTTGCACAACCTGTATCTTATACGGGAACCACTCCAGGTCCTGATGGAGGATCCTTAGAACACTAGATTTCGAAATGTCCAATATCTGTGCGGCTCTTCGTGTCGACGGACTGGCCTCTTCTTTGAAGTGCTGTTTGACGCGCTTTACATTCCCTTCTGTTCAGACATTGAACTCTTTGGTGGCCATTCCTGCCTTGTCATCCAACCCACTTTCGGTCCTCTCAAACTTGGCCATCAATCTATTATTTATTATTATTCTGTTCCCAGGCCTTGATAGAAGTTGAGACTACCCTCTATGCATGTTACTCTATCGTCTTGGGATCCGTACATAACAACTTATATAGTGTGTCCCACGATAAGTGGGACAAGTTTATATTTTGACCATTTTATAAGGTTACAGTTTAGTACTGATTTTCCGGTTTTGTATTTCTTAGATCAATGTATCCTTACCCATTCAGTGTCCTATGTATAGGACAGCCCAAAAACGATTTTTCTTGCCGCAGCTGTGAAAGAGTTTTTTTAATTTGCTAATTACAAAACGCTTACACTTTTTTTGTTTGTTGATTCGTAAAAAAAGAGATCAAAGTTTGACTGTTGTTTGGTGTTGTTGCATCTTGATACAAATTATCAAATCTTCA
>VTPC01007608.1:0-15084 GCA_011009095.1 Ignelater luminosus
AATCCCACCGATAAACTCGCTTTAAGGTATGATAAAGCACCCAGAAATTCGTCAACGGATAAATTAGAAAATCTCCCTGTTTAACATCCCCTGCAGATGTTGATTAGATCGGGTTGTGCAGAGCAACCATTATAGAAACTCATTATGTACTTGATTAGGATAGGGTAGACCCAAAATCTGCGCAAGCTACGATAAATGGAGAAATGAGCTACAGAGTCAAAAGCCTTTCTTAAATCCAAGGATGGATGCGATACCTGCAAGTCTTGATGATACACTGTAGAATAGTATTGTTGGTGAAAGTGGGGAGCAAACAATTTTTGATTGGAATGTTATGGACATGGATATAATAGTTAATAATCTTTAATTATGCATTTACATTTGCCAAATCTTCCTCTTTAGGAGTTAGAATGGTTTTGCATTCCCTGCACATAGATGGAAGATATTCTAAAGATAAGCTGGAATTGAGCAGAAGGAATAGACGGCCTACCGGAGAATCTGTAAGGGTAATGATGCTTACTTTATTAGAACCGACTGCAGTAGATTTTTGGTCAGTGAGGGCTTTCTTAAATCTCTATTGAATGAGGTTTGAAAATGTCAAAAGCTAGATCTTCCACTTCGTATTGGATATCAAATGGCACGTCATCGGTGATTGGTACAACGCTAAAAATATTAAAGTATGTTTCATGAAAGAATAGGCAGAAGAAAGAAGATCTTTAGGTGCCGACTCAATATCGATATCACAGCGGCAGGCTCATGTCGTATAGGTTCTGCTTCTTTTTACATAAAAAAGCTTTCTAGTAGCTTGGCCCCGAAAGGTTTTACATTCCTTCTTTTTATTTCTAGGAAGATTTAGATTTCTGATGCCCGGAGAGGTCCTGGACAGAACGATAAAGAACCTTGCAATAACTTAATGAATTTTTTTGATATGGTGGTAATTAAAATTACCAAGTTAACTATTGTCTAGACATCCGCTTCAAAGAATGATGTCTTGATCTGTAGAGGTAACCAAAAAGCTTATAACTTTTTTTTTTTGTAAAGAACATTAGATTCAACAGCTAATTAGCATGGGTTTACATTTATATTGGATAGCTCTTGCAAAGATTTATTCAAAAAGCAAACTCGATTTTTTAATGAAAAGTTTATTTTGAAACAGACAGTAATAAATCCTTACTTTAGTACAAATATGTGGCTCCAGTGGCGTAACACAACTCAATCTTGAAGAAATGACTTTTATTGAATTCAGATTGCTTTGAGACTAGCTTTGATAAGATTAGATGCTAGTGATAAATTTTCAATAGACTGTGTTTACTAAGGTCTTTTCTTGTATTGTGTGCTTTTAAGTTAATCTTGATTGAAAGATACTGACGGTCAAGATTAGGTTATAGGCCAAAATTCAGAACAGAAAGCAGGGTATACGATATATGTTTCGTGTTTCTAAAATGAGAAAAAAAAGGTGAAATGACCTTTGAAGATGTATCATGGGTTACATTTTAGATTCTACTAGGTGAATCTCTCTGTATATTTAGCGTGATAAAGTAATTTACTTTGAACAATTCATGTGGTGTTGATGTTCTATTTCATTACAGAGTGCCAAATCTCCAGGTTCGTATTTGGGAGATCAGTAGTTTGATTTCCTGCACCAAGTGTTTTCGTGGTTTTCTTTAGAATTGTCGTGAATAGCAAGACCACTAGTTACCAGAGAATGAATTACCTCTTATCTCATCTTTAATATCATCTTTCTTAAGATTCCCGTTCTTATCTAAAGAAGAGTCTTCGAGTTTTCAAAGCAACCGACTCTAATTGGGGAATGAAACACACTAATTTTCTTTCTTTTTCTATTTTATAATACTACACGTTGTATATCGCAAAATATTAGATATCACACATACCAACCACGGACACTCATAACTGTTCGACAAATTTTTGAAAAGATCTACATGCGTTTCCCAAGTATGCTTTACTGAGCTAGCAGGCACTTTTTACATACAACTACACTTTGCTAAATTGAATGTAGATGACGTAACTTATTTTTTTAAGAAGTATTATAAACACGTTAAACATTTCCGCTCCGGGAACAGAAATCAATCACAAAGAAATTATAGCTAAGACCATACAAAAGATTTCAACTTAATATGTAGTAGAAAAATAAGAAATTCTTAACGAAACCGTAACACCCTACATCTTTGTTTAATTTTGTTAGTACCCCCCATGTATTTGCATACCATTCCTCTTGAAACACCCTATATAGTCTGCTTGTCAGTTACTGCCTTTTACTCTTAACTGGCAGTGTTAGATTCCATATCTTTGTTTATTAAGTACAAGTTATTTGTTTATCCTAAAATGGAAAGCATAGAAATTATGCAATGACAATAGTGCTTGTATACATTATTAAAAGTGACAACAAAGCCCTGTTTTATTTATCAAGTACTTGATTGGAAACCTATCAGAAGATTGAAGCTTGAAAGGATTCGTTACAAACCTGCACGTGAAACAGGGCAATAATTATTTATTGGAGAAAAATGTTCATATTACTCACGAAGAAGAATCTCCAAAGATTTGTAGCTGGAGATTGTAGCTTCCCTAGAGAAATGGTTGGAAAAAATATCGTATCGATGCTTAAAATTTTAAACAATCAATTAATTTTCGAATTACTCTTGCAGTTTTCAACAATAATAGTATTTCTTTTTTTTTAATAATTTGTCAAGGTGATAAAATTTAGATATTACAATAGAAACACTGTTTCCTTTCATATTTCAAATAACAATTTCAGACGGAAGTTTCAGATAACGTGGTTTTTTCTAAGCAAAAGAAATGCCTGGGCTGACTACTTAATTAATTATAGGTATCGATTTTCAATTTTATTTATTTATTTTTTATTACTTTTTTAGTTCATTACATTTTACAAAATTTCCATTTACTCTCAGCACTGAAAGAATGTCTTCCATACAATTTTTGTTTTACGAACACAAACTAGCGAAGGAAGTGAAATTGTTTTATTCTTTCAATGTTTTTGTTTTTATTGTATAAGTCCAATAACTGACAAACAAACTATTACATATGTAAATTCATTACAAATTTTGATATGAATAATAACAACAAAATAACACAGGATGTTTTCACGGTTTCACAGAATTACATAAAATGTATTATTAAATGAAAACCTAAGTTAATTATTGTTTATTATTTTTTCATTAAGTTATAGTTTTCAGAGTACTCTCGGGTTTAAATAAAAGTACTACAAACATGCGTGTTATTATTGTGCATTATTTATTAATTTGAAACAATACGTTTGTTCTATGTTGTTTGTCTTTCTAAAACAACAGATACTCTATAACTGCAATAACAAGGTTACCATATAATAATAATAATAATAATAAGCATTCGATAACATTATGCTGCACAATGTAACATACCTAGTAGCCATTTCTATAAAATAGAGATCAAGTATTTTGATCAGAATTTTGTCAATAAAAACAGTTGCAGGTCTCACTGCGGTTTCCTGGAAGCACAAAGGCTTTTACAGGCCGTACTAGAATATAATACATTACTGGCTTTTGTGGTTGAAATTAATATTAATTCACTCCTTACCCCTTCATCTTCGTTTTAAGATAATTCAATGAGAATATCAAGTTTCAAAGTTAGAAAGTAAAAGCATATAGTATGCAAACAGGCATTTTGCATGTATCATAATTGTTTTCAAAAATAACTAGCAATGTTTTTACGTAATGTTTTTGGAAATTATATTCCGTGTGTTAAAACTAGTTTTAAATATACAGTGTGTTCTGTGTTCTGTGCACAAACAATTACTGGTTTTTTTAAGGAAACACCTGTATATTTTATCATTTATTGGTTTTTCTTTTAATGGAAACTGTAACTATTACAACAAATTGCAAATAATTGGCACTATTCAATTATTTGTCAGGAAATGTTTTCTAATTGTCTGGATTTTCCTGTTTGCATTTTTAATAAAATGGATTACCTCTATACAGTATCTCAACTTTATGAATAACCTGTAAGGGCTAATAAATTAAATAGAACTATAAGTCTTCCTAAAAATTATTTAATAATGCACGAATACACTTGTTTCGGCAAACTTCAATTATTCTCGCCATTGTCAGTTCTAAAAGCAGAAATTATGTAATATGAATATCTTGTTACATAATGTTGTCAACAATTATTAGATTTACCTTGCCATTCCTAAATCAAGACTAATTTTTAATAGTATACATAAATTAAAAATTATAACTACATTGTATGGTTTTATGAAATAGAATGGGAAGAACTTGGATATGAAATTTCAAATGTGTGTAACATTTTAACTAGCTATATGGCCAATTTTAAGGTAAATTTAACCGTTACAACATTATGTAATATCTTATCATGTAATTTTTGCTTTTAGAACTGATGATGGCGAGAATAATTTAATTAGTATGCTGAAACGCGTGCATTTGTGCATTATTAAATAATTCGTGGAAAGACTTATTGTTTTATTTAATCTATTGTAATAATACTCACAACAATGGATCTATTTAAACAAACTTTAACGGCTAACTTGCTCTTAACATTTACCAGGCTATAATCAAATTTCTGTCCTGAATATTCCAGTTAGAAGCGGAAATTTAAAGTGGGCAGATAAAGTTCTTTAACAAAAGTGTGTTACGCCACTGGAGAAATGAATAATTCTACTATTTTTAAAATCTGCAAGTTTTTCTTTTGTATCGTTTTCTTAAGATGCATCACTTTTGAGTAAATCGGGATTTTTCAATACCTCTAGGCGGCAGAACTTAAGTCTGTTGATTTTTTGAGAAGAGAGGATTTACTGTATGGCTACAACCATGCAGTATCGATACTTCTATCAACCTTGATTTACGTATTTGCTACCAGTGTATGGCGACAATCTAAGGGAGATTGAACTTTGACTCTCGATACTTAGAAAACAGTACATTTTAGGACATAAAGTTTAATTCTAATTAATTCTAATTCAGCAACCTGCTTCATGAATAGTTTTGTTTTAATTGAAAGTTATATGTATTTAGAATTAGAGACAAGGTGGTATTGTCTAGACACAAGACTACTTACCCAAGTAATTGGTTAAATTTACTGGTAACGCAATTTTTGTGACCAGAAAATGTCACCATATTGCTAATTTTATACAAGTTGCCTAGACTTTTATGGAAACTGGGTAATATCTGTGGTTGGATAACAAAAGTAATAGAATTCTATTATAACAGCAACAAAAACAAGAAACACTTTCAATTTCAAAAGAAGTTTTTAAAATAATAAATTGTCAACGTCGAAATGGCTAGTAACGAGAACAATTAAAGGCGTTTGCTATCTCGCTCTTACAGAATTATATTACTGTCATCGTCTGACTACAGTAATTGCCTACGTTCCATAAAATTCTAGGCAGCCTGTATACATTATTATTTACTGATTTATTATCATAAGAAGCATGATATTTTCTAGAATGTTGATTCTGTTTACTTATTGCTATGGATTTTGCATAGTTACCACTAAAGCAGTTTCCCTTTCTGTGCTAACAATGTTTCTTTCTGTTAAAGGAGAAATGTCATTGGCTAATTAGGCTAAACAACCGAATTTCGAGGTGAATATTCAATATTATTCCGTTGTTTGATATCAAACGTAATATAGGTGTCCAAAACAAATTCGATTCACCAATTTCATATTATATATTATAATTAATTACTCCAGATTTTAAAGTATTTGCGAAAACACACGACTTTGGACGTACCGTTGTTTTTTTGTGTAGAAAAGTTATATCATGCATGAATATCGTTAAAAAAATCCATTTTCATCGCACCGCGCTATATAACAAAATCAGCGCAACGAATAAGTCTTTCTAAAACGTGAAACAATAACGTTACGTCCTACGTCACGTGTTTTGACAAATTTCCTATTATACCCTTATACCTTGAGACGTACTTAGCTTTGGAGCGATCTGAAACATCTTATTACACGCACCGCTTCAAATAGCTCCATAATCTCTTCGAAATTACTTCAT
The DNA here is from genome assembly GCA_011009095.1 of Ignelater luminosus. Taxonomy (NCBI): domain Eukaryota; kingdom Metazoa; phylum Arthropoda; class Insecta; order Coleoptera; family Elateridae; genus Ignelater; species Ignelater luminosus. Next base: position 6,023 of record VTPC01007608.1, read on the forward strand.
AGTAATTTCAAAGTAAAGTGAGAATAAAATGGAACTAGAGCGAATGTAATATATCTTACTGTGAACTAAGTTGATATTAAATACAAAAGAAAGCATTTTAAAACTCTTTAACACGCTAGTGTTGCAGTGTTGAAAACTGAATCTCTAGATACAGGATAGCTAGAAAGTAATGGCATAACGTTTAAAAGTACATTCTTAGAACCGCAACAAATGGATCAAGCTTGACTTGCTATAAACAAAACTGTTTTTTCTAGTTGTAGCCTTAAAGCAGAAATTTTTATTTCTATTTTCACTGTTATTCACAAACTACTGACTCGGTTTAGCATACTACTGCATAGGGTTTTGAAATCAGCAAGAAAATAATGTAGTTTATTTTTGTGATAGTCGCAGGGTGTACTAAATCTTTGCACATATTTGCTGAGTCATTTGAATATGCAATAGTATGCAATATGCACAATGGATTCACGCAAGTTAGTAAAATACATCGTTTTTGAAGAAATTTTGTATCAAATTAAATTCTTGATTCAATTTCATACCAAAAATCTAAAAAAGCTGTCAGCAAAACAGCAATTATTGTAAAAGTAAATTACAATATTTTGTCGCTTGTTAACCTGTGTATGTAAAATTTCAGCTCGACCGTATTTGTAGATTTTGAATTAAAATAAAGAATTACAATGAAAATTTACGTGTTGAAAGTCCGTAACTTCATAAAAGAGCAATTTATATTACGGCAGGTTCTGTTTAATTAGTCTTTTCTGATCTTATAAATCTTTTTAAAACGCTATTCCATTATTTTCCGAACACCCTGTACATTGTAATTTTGTTGAGCAGCTTATAACGCTTACTATTCTCATGTAGCGACAGTTAAGTTTTGCTTCTTAAATGCTATATCTTGTATATTTCTTGATATTTTGAAAGCAAATGAGAATCATTATGAGCCGATATATTACACTTTGACCTTTTTCTGAGCGAAAGTAATAGATCTAGTTCATACATAGACGCCGGGGGCAACCCAGGGCTTAAACTGGCTGCTATAAAAAACAGAAACTAACTTTAGAGCAGATATCTGATCAAGACAACTTAGTTTTGATATTCAAGCGTGCCTTGTTGTTATACCAGCCAATTCAGCAATTTGACCCCAGAATGTTCTTGTATGGTCTAGTTGCATACACCTTTTATTGCAAGATAGTTGATAACTTACAAAAAATGGAATATATAACTAAATATCATTGCCTATTAAGTGACTACAACAAGATGATCTCTAAACACCTTCACATTTAAAAACAAAAACTAACTGTAGCCTGCGAAAGTAGTAATTTTATTTTTTTAAGTAAAGTCGTATATGAGACAACATATTACAACTGTTTCTTTTACATTTTTGTTGTCTCTGAAGGTAAAGGCATTATAAGGTGATCAACAAAATTACAGCCACTCTGTATACATAAGCAACAAGAGATATTTTAAGATTGTGATATAATGAGTTTTAACTACTTTATAATGTTTGACATTTACATTTATTCTAAGCTCTAGTATTTTATAAAAATTCTAAGAGATTCTTTTTTAATATTTTAATTTCAAATCTTCTTCCATTAGTTTTAATTATCCCTTCTGTCTGCATTTAAATCAAACTTTTTGCATATTTGCAACCTCCTCAGGTTCTATTAATTAATTAATTAATCTTGACATTGAATTACTGTCAATTATGATTTAATTTTAGCTTTATATAATAAATAACCAGTAATCATTTAGATCGGTTAATATTATCAATACGAAGGTATTAATACACGTTTGTTTATTTCATTAACACAGAAATGTTCCCGGAACTGGGCAGCTCACATCGGAAACTAGGTAAATTGCAAATATATCAATTAATTACAGCATTACAGGGAATAATTCAATTTAAATTTTCGATAAGTGAGAATGAAGGAAATGGTGGTAAATGCGATCGTTTCGCACAGCTACGCTACAAAAAGCAAAACGGTGTGCTCATTTTATTCCAATCCTTTTGACTCTAAAAGAATTAAACTTTTCTCTTGGACATTTGAATCTTCATCTTACTTTTTTATGTACTAAATACTGGAATTTTGAAATTGAAATCATACAAAGAACCTTGTAATATATTACATTTTCGTTGTTCAACAAGAAAATTGGAATTGTTTTTAGAATTTTCTAGGAGTCAAGAGAATTTACAAAAAAATAAGCACACGGATTTTTTGCGAGATTCAAGGTATTACTAGATTCTTTTGTAATTCTAAAATCATCTATTCTTACCTTTTATCTCAGTAAATCATGATAACTATACAGAGTGTATCAGATACGGTGAGCCTAACGAATAGTTACATGAAGTGATACGAGAAATATGCTTACTACAAAAGAATAATTAAGATATCATCTTTTTAATTTTAAATGGAATATCCTATATATTTTAATAAATTATTGCTAGGACCGCTCACAAAGTTCAATATAATTTCACATAAAAATTGAATAACATCGAATTTTGTAACGTTGTGTGAGTCAGTAGTGAATGAGGAGAAATATTCATTAAGATATACAAGATGTTTCATTTAAGATTAAAAAGTTGATGTTCTTTCCAACGAATCCAGATGTTGGTATTATAAATAAACGAATAACTGAATTTGCCCTAAATATTTTTTATAGTAAGCATCTCTTTAAATAATTGAAATGTTTTTTTTACTTACCTTTTTCTGTTACACGCTGTATATCTTGACAAATTAATGTTCAGAAGAAAGAATTGTTTCTGTAATATGCAGCACCATTATGTAATAGTTATGTAACTGTCTGATGAGATTTTCTGGTAATTTACTGTCGTTGTAAGAATATTAAACACTGCAGTACAGATTATTTGCAATTAAATATATGTATATCAAGAACTTCTTCACATCACGATGTTTAGTAGTCTTGTTATTCATTTGACGTTTTTTATAACTCAGTGAATTACTGTGTATTTATTATCTCTTTAAAAAGTAATATCTGGTTAAAATTACTTCCACTTCCAAACTTTAATTCTAGAGTTTTAACAAATTAAAATATTTATTCATTCGGAATTACAGAATACGATTTAGAAATAAAATCTACTGAAAAGCTTGAACCATTTAACTTTATTTTTTTTCTTCATTTTCTTCTTTTTTTTCTGAGAAAGACAATAATTAAAAAAGTAAATACAGGCTGAAAGAGGAGATCATAAGAAAAATATTAAATAGACAATTGTTACAAACTTACAATGAGTAAACCCTTCTTGAAGAAAAGGGCTCAAACTTAGAATGAGATACAAGATACACAACTTATAACTCTGTATAAAGCTAGGAACAAAAATTCTAAAGCAGTTGCTAAATCTTTTATCAGCTAATTTTGTTTTCCTATGTGCAGGTATTACACGTACGCGTAACGCGATTTCACTATATGGTGTCTTAAATTGGCTATTACAGTATACGGAAGAAATATCATTCAACGTCTCTATAAGACAGTTAGGAACGTTGAAAGTAGACTAACTTCAAACATGAATATCTTTATATAAATTAACGTAAAATTAAAGTATTTGTTGATTAATGCCAGGTTATGTATAATTTCAAAAGCTACTTTTTACATGTTCTAGGAAAATTAATAATAATATTCAGTTACTCAGATCTATTTTAAAGATCAGGATTTATTTCAAATTTTGTTAAGTTTTGTCTAAAATAGTAATAAATAACTGCTAAAAAAAGAAACGGTTGTTTCAATGTAAACCTCTTGAGAGACGAGATGTAAAAATATATCTTTAGGGAAAAAAATTAATTATGAATTTGATTAACACGCAATGTGGTAGAGAGACATCAAGAAAGACAGTGTACTTACTAGAACTCTTTAAACATTCTTCTCAGAAATAGACAGAAAACGTTCATCATACATATTATTTTATAAGTAAATGGTTCACACTTTTTACTGGATTAGAATCATACATATACTCATTCTTTTATACGTTATTCTTACTATGTAACCAAACAACCTGATACCAACCTATTGTGATGGAATTTTAACCTTGGTCATGCTTAAAACTTTTGTAACTTAGTTATTTCTGAGTTATTGACACGTAAAGGTTGCCACTGGGTGTATCACGAATGTTAGTAGCACATGTACAATCAAAAATAATAAAAAAAACTTTTTATTGTTTTTGAGATACAGAGTGTTCAGATTTCACTAAGAATTTTCTATTTTTCTAATATCTCATTGGAAACAGCGTACTCTACTCGAATGAGATTGTTTATCTAAACTTCTTATTATTTTTATTGTAGAATTTGTTAATAAGATGGTCACTATTTCTGATTGTATACAGTGAATTTCACCTTGAGTTAGGAAGCAAGCTTTACGTGTCAGTAACAGAAGAAAAATTTAGTTTCGTAATCTAATATTATCACTGCTTCTAATCTTTGAACAACTTCTAAACATGGTTGAAATTTTATTAAAATTGATTGATATCAGCCATAGTTAACAGAATATCGCGTTGTAAGTAAATATAGTTAGATAACTTTTTTATGTGGAAGACACAACTTAGTTTTTAGGACACATAATTTAATTGGAGGAAATACCCTTTGTGGGTCAATTGATGCAGCAAAATAAATCACTGTCTTTCCCACACAACTTTATTAATTGACTCAGTTAATCAATTTATAAATGCCAGTCATATTTATTTTCCTTCGTCAACACATAATTTCCTTTACAGTAACTATCAAAAGCTGCAGTATTAATCTGATAGGTTTATATTGCATGGTTACTACGATCAAAAAGATTCTCGAGTTTTTAGGACAACATATTAGTGATTTCTTTGAGCAAATCTGATGGTGAAGTCCTCTTCAGTAATGAATAAAAACCAAAATGTTCATTATTACAGTTTCTATATGATTATTAATGTTTATTCACTTGGTTTGCGTTTGGTTACTAAAAAACAAAATTTCATAAAGAAATGCTTATTGTTTGTTTCTTTCTCAATTGAACGTGCGATACCCTAACCGGACCTCATACTCTTGGCCTTTCACTTCTGAGACACAATTAAGATAAGGTGTATGTTACCAAACCTCTAAATACTAGGTCCATATTATCCAGTAGGCTGACTAGACTAAAGACTAAAACGCCGCATAAGAAATAGACACCACGCTAGATCCAATCGCTTGTTCGCTTTTTTGTGATTCTTATTTCCTTTGCACATTATAGACGTACTGAAGAAGGCATAAGCCTCGAAGTAAAGTCCAAGGTTGTAGAGATCCAATAAGGGCGTCGGTCGTTCAGTTAAAAGATAAACAAACACTAAAGCATTTGTTTCATAATATTCGTTTTTAGTAACAACCAAACAGAATCCAAGTAAATAAACATTAATAAATGGCACAGAAGATTAATAACGGGTATTTTTAGTTCGTGTTCGAGATTTAAGAGTTTTGGGCATTACTGGATAAGATATTTTCATCAGATTTGCTCTAAAAGGATCGCGAACATATTTTTGCAAAAATTTCATTTTTATAAATCAGTAATCAAGATGTTTACTCAAGTACAGGCAACTTTCTTGATTGAAAACATTAAAACATTAAAAAAACGTCTTAATTTGTTCCCTTTTCAATATCTATTAAAATAGAACATAAAGTGTCATGTTGACAGTTTTTACATAAAATTCATTATTGGTCTACTTATCATATAAGCAAAGAAAGATGTTTTTATATTCATAACCAATCCTGACTTAAAATTTTTGAGGCACTCGTTAGCTATTATGAAAGAGATTATACAGTATGCCCATTTTATGGGTCCTCCCCTGAATGTTTGGGAATAGGCAACACGTCTTACAATTTAGAAACATCTTTGTGTAATTACAGATTTTAAAAACAAAATGGATCATGTTGGTATAGTTTGTTTTCTGTAGTGCATGTCAATGTCAGAATTTCTCAATTTATGCTGGTTAGAAACAAGATTTGCCCTTTTTAGAAAACACAATAGTAAGAATAATTATAAATTACTATAAAACCTTAGGAATTAAATAATAAACAAGAAAACTTATTTAACAAAAAAAAAGTAAACAAAATGAACATGTTTGTACAAAAGTTAAACAGGAAATAATAACCAAACAAATGTCAAACAGTTGACTTTTGTCAGTTTTTAAATTCACAGCAAACTATGGTTCAATTAACAAAGATTGAACTTTTTAAAACAAAGCCGGCTCTGAGTTCCAAGACGTGTTGCCTATTCCCAAACATTCAGGGAAGAACACGTAAAATGGGCATACTGTATATCCCAAATACTAAGTTTGTTTTTTTTTACACAGAACAAGTTATCTAACTGTATATATTTATAATTGGCTCTAATTAAAAAATAAAAATGTTTGCCTATGTTCATTCCAAACTGTCGTATTTTCAAAATTATGCTTAAAAACTTTTACCTTCGTAGATATTTATTTTTTCTAATTCGTACATTGCTTTTCATTTTAAAAAGTGTAATCTGTTCCAAATCATAAAATATCAGGGTAAGCAATGAATTCGTTTTATATTATTATTATCATAATTATTATCAGATTGGCATACTGCAAACAAGATCTAATTTTGAATATTTTACAACAGAAATGTATCCTACAATATTATTAATTTAGTCATTTTGGGATTTTTACTACTGCATAATTGGCAACGAGGTGAACCAAACGCGTTAAAACAAATAACCTAAGAACCATTTTTACTTGAGCTCTACCAAATTTCTAGTTTGTCAACAATACTATATAGGATAGAACCTGTCAAATTTCTGATGAGATATTTTATATAATCTGGAACGGATTCTATCCTCCAACTCAATTTTGACTTAAGATTTATAAATCACAAATACATACTAGAAAATTATTTTTAGTTGTCTGAATACTAAACTTGTAGTAAGTGTTATGCAACACCCATCTCACTCTGTTGTCTTTGTCTTAATTATACCGGGTGTCAACAAAATCAGGGACAACTCGACTTTTCTTATTATTTTTTAGAATAAATAAATTAGTCTTGGTAAGGGCATAAAACCAATAAATGCCATTACATGATGTATCCCCATAATTATTAAAAATAAAGCATCGGTATTAGCTAAGCTGTGCACAGTTCACTTGCCTGGAATCTGAATAATCACATCATAAGAAAGAAAACTTTTTTATGCAATAGTCTTGTATTTAGTTAGCAAAACTTATAACATTAATATTATTTCCAATGCAGAAAAGTATAAAATAGGTTAATTTCATCACTAAAAAAAATAACTTGCTGTTAGTTTCAGTCTTTTAGGTGGATTACATATTGATTAATAATAAAAAAAAGTTTGTATAAACAAATTTCAAATATGCAGAAATATGCAAGATGATCCATCTAAATGTAAAGTTGATATTATTTCAAGCCTAACAAAAGCGATATAAAACTGAACCGTACGTCAAGAAATGGCATTTGATAACTAAATTATGCCTGCCAAGTCTAATTTTCCTATTCTAAAAAATACTAAAAAAAATAGGTCCAAAGTTTTTATTGATACACGGTGTGGTAGAATAACTTGAGATTAGTCAGAAAATCGATTTCTTATAGTACACATAAATTCAAGCATATTGCGACTAACTAAGTACTTGCAACTTTATATTATTTGATTCAAAGCCTAAATAATAATATATTAGCAAGCACTTAGTTTTTATATTTTAATTGATCACAGTACATTTTTGAACTCTCGTGCACAGTCTTTTATAGTATAGTTTACTGCTTCTCAAACTTTGATACAGGGAGGTTCAGAATAAAGAACGCTAATTTGTTCGAGGAGGCATCTTTATATAGAAAGGTAAAATTCAGCATTCTGTATCCTTGAAAGTCTTGACTAGGTGTAAATCACACTTGGTGACCAGTAAGATCAAAGAGTTTGAGAAGCACTACAGTGTATGGTAGGTTAATACTTAATAGTAAAAGGAAGTAAAAATTAAACCATGAATTCTAGCTTTAAAAGACAATAGTTTTTTTACAGACTTATCTTAATAATTATCTTTTTTTTTTAACAGAAAACTACAGCTGTCTGAAGGTGGAACTAGTATTTACGAGGGATCGCGCGTTCTACTTTACCACAGTTTTTATACCAGGAATTATTCTAGTCACTTCATCATTTATCACCTTCTGGCTGGAATGGAATGCTGTTCCAGCACGAGTCATGATAGGTAATGGCATATTCAATGATTTACCTAATGGTAAAATCTTTACTACGAATATTAATATAACATGTATTTACCTTCTAGGAACTACAGTATTGTATTTAAAGAAAACGATATTAAGACTTATTTATTTTATTAATTTAGAACAGTTTAGTTTATTTAGGTGCATTGCAAATTTTTTAAAACAAGTCTACCGCAGACTACTAACTAATTTCAAGATTGCATCATAAAGATAGAAGCATAAAAGAGAAGATTTAAAAAGTTTTTTGTAGAACCTACTGAGACCTACAAAAAAGTAAGACTTTATTGGAAAACATCAAAACAAAATTGCAGTAACTTAGAAAGATGAGAAAAGTTGTTTATTAATTAGTAATACGTACTTATGAAACCAATAAGAACTTACAGTACATATAGTAATATTAAGAAACACTTCAAGAATTAAAGACAATTATGTAGATGAATATTTAAACTTCAAAACTACTTCGAGAAACTTAGAAAATATTTTATCAAGAGCTATTTATCACTTGAAATAACTTCCGAAGTGCAAATCTTAATTTATCTTTCAAATATACAATGTGTCTTACGTTGAGTTAGATAAAACAACTTCCATTTCAAAATTAACTGTAACGAATTCACACATTTACAAAGAGGAAAATATAAACTGTAATTCAAACAAGTCAACATGGATTTTATTATGCAAATTAAAAATTCTAGTGTTGATCAGAGTCATCCTGCCCCAATTTGCAATGGTATGTGTAAATGTAATATTTGACTTAAGTATACAGTATTAATTCTTCAAATGGGACAACATGGAAGACACTAGTTATTATAATGTATCGGGCATTATTTTGTTTAATCAAGTATACCTGATGTATTTTAGCCTCTC